>JAODUH010002983.1:0-11658 GCA_027564835.1 Typhlichthys subterraneus | reverse complement strand
CATGCCTGTGTCAGCAGGAGTAGACACGCCCCCTAGCCACCACTAACCCCTCAGCAGTGCAGGATCCTCACAATTATAATGTGCATCACTTTTCTCCAGTAATGTTTATGGATATATGTGTACTTTGTAATTGCTTTACAGGACTGTGTATTGTATGTGATCATTGTTTCAAGTGTGTCTAATTTGTGTATATGTATGTGTTTAGACAGGAAAGCCTCCGATACAGGACCTGTTCTCTGATCTGTGTGATGGACGACGCCTCCTAGAGTTACTCGAGGGACTTGCAGGACGTGAACTGGTACATAAACACACATACACAGTCCAAAGTTGAAATCATATGTACTGTAAATTGTTTTGTATTTCTCACTTCAGCTCTAAAAATACTTGTTGTAGTCTCTAGAAGTGTTATTATAGTTATTTGTTATTTTGTTCAATATGATAGCCAAGCATGCACACGCACACATGCACACACACACGCACCCGCACACACACACACACACGTCTTTGTGGTGCTCATATTGTACTGCTCCTTCATTTCTCAAGAATTTGTGTGTGTGTGTGTGTGTGTGTGTGTGTGTGTATGTGTGTTTGCGTGTACAGGTGAAGTTGGAAAGAGGATTCACGCGCGTTCACTCACTCAACAATGTCAATCGTGCACTGCAGATTTTGCAGAAGAACAATGTGAGTATGCGTGCAGACGCACACACACACACACACACAGGAAGACAGACATGATGTTGAAGGTGTGTTGCAGCAGGGAGACACCTAAAACATGCAGGGCAGCGGCCCTCCAGGACTGGAATTGAATAGCCCTGCATTAGGATATGTTCAGCTAGCAGCATAGCTCACCTGCATTATCAGTCAAATTGACCAATAGCTCTGTTGATGCTTAACACTGTGGGTGGGGTACAGATTAATGACAGTTATGGATGGATGTATTTCATTATCCTTTGGTGAAACATAAAGACAAATTGGTCATGTACCAATAATCTGTTAAAAACAGTTAATAACAATAACAGTCAACAATCTGTATTCAGTCAATCAATACCATGTATTGATTGATTGAATCAATACCATGTATTGATTGATTGAATGCCTATGTAATATTAAATTGCCCAACCTCATGTTGATGTTGGGGGGTAGACAGGAGTGAAGGAAGGGGCAATACAATGTTGTTGAAACCACCGTGGGGGGATATTTCATTTTAAAGCATTACCATGCACCTTGTTATATTAAAGTGTATTTGTACATCATGGCAGTACAAAAACAAGGTTTTCTGTACAGTAGATACAGCAGATACTCTGTAATGTAATAATTCAACATTAGCTCTTCTGTTTGTATACATAGCAGCCACGACTGCAAACCAATGTGCTGTAGCAGGACATTGCACATTGAATAGAAGAGAACACAATTGCATTGAATTGCACTTTGCGTGGGAATCTGGGAGGGAATGGCGCTGGCGTCTTATTGAACCTGCTATTTTCCTTCCACTAACCAGACTATATAATAGCTGTGTTATAAAGGTCTGGACAGCAGAAATGTTGAAATAATGGCATAATTATGCCTCAGGTTGAACTGGTGAATATCGGAGGAGCAGACATTGTGGATGGGAATCACAAACTGACACTTGGTCTTATCTGGAGCATCATTCTCCACTGGCAGGTTTGTTTATCCTCTGTGTAGCCTCCGTTTTCTTTCTAATTCATTCCGCCCTCAACTGCTCTTAAAACAGCCGCCATTTTGTACGATGAATTTATTCCTCTGGTGTTCTTTTTTTCTTACCACTAATAAACTAATAAACTTTGTAAACTGTAAATATCTTTATTTAAAGATTAAAATCTATTTCAGGGCAACCTGGCCACTTAAAAGCAACCAGTCAAGTTAAGTGAAATGGTGAAAAGGTTTAATGGCCTACAACACTGAAGCCCCCCTACATATCCGTTCTCATTAAAAGGGAGGGAGGTTAATGAATCAATCACGGCTATCAACATAGACCTAATGATGCGATTAATAGCAAAACAGCTTGCTAACTGTGTGTGTTTGCGCGGTTTTTCTATTTCTGCGTATGTGTACACACTGTTGTGTGCGCAGTGGTGGTGTGGTGTTGGTTTGCAAATGTGTGCTTTTGAAGGCACCTGTGTGTCTGTACTGTATGTCAAAGCCTTGTCTGCCTCAGAGGTGGTTTTGTGTGTGTGTGTGTGTGTGTGTGTGTGTGTGTGTTTGTGTGTCTATGAAGTTATGGGTTTCTCAATGTGTTTGTATGTGTGTGCGCCCACCCTAGTCTTTGTCAAAGCTCACCGCCAATTAAAGTGGAAATGCATACAGTGACCTACTCCCAAATGAGTCTATTTCTACCCAGCAGGCTGCACTCCACAAGGAATGGTTAACAAACATGCGTGCGTGTGTGTGTCTGTGTGTGTGTGTGAGTGCTCTCCACTAGTCCCTTTGCTGGAATTCACGCCAGCACCAAATGACACCGAACTCTATTAATAGACCTGATAGCACTTTGCCAGCAGGACACACTTGTGTTCATACTATCTCTCCCCCACCCATGTATTATGTATGTGTGTGTGTGTGGGTGTGTGTGTGTGTGTGTGTGAGCACTTACACCTGATGCAAAAGTGACAGTAAAATATGCATGAATTAATTACTATAATTAACAACTGGGCAGCAAAAGGTATTTAGGGTCTCTTTCTCTCTCTCTCCCTCTCCATTTCTCTTGCCATCAGCCTCTATCTCTTTCTTTCTCCCCCGAGCCCTGTACAAGTGCTCCAAAACTGTCACTCACAACGGCTAAATAACTGGCCTTGAATGTGTGTGTGTACACTACTGGAAATGTATGTGTGCATATCTATAGGACCGTAAAGGAGAATGTGTGTGTGTGTGTGTGTGTGTGTGCGCGCGCGCGCACACACATTCTCAGTCACAGTCAGTGTCAAAACTTTGCTGGTAGAGCTTGAGTTGTTTTAGAAGTGTCTTTTTACGCTCCAGCACACATTAAATTAGCAATGGCACCGTCTGCCAAAGACCGTGTGTCTTTGTGTTTGTTTGTTTTTTGTTTGTTTAGATGAATAAACAACGGTATAAAAAATGATCATTTGATTTCTATTGACAAACTACTGTTTGTGTGTATGCATGTGCGTGCGTGTGTGTGTGCCTTAAGTTTCCTACATCTGTGTGTGCATGCACGCCATGGTACTGTATTAACAACAAATGACTTGGCAAGCAAATTAACTTTAAATTTAAATTTAGCATAATTCCAAATGCATATTTCTATCATTCCATCTGTGTGTCTGTCTGTGTGTGTGTCCACACAGGTAAAGGATGTGATGAAGGATATAATGGCGGGTCTACAGCAGACCAACAGTGAGAAGATTTTGCTGAGCTGGGTTCGTCAAAACACTCGTCAGTACCCTCAGGTAAACCACAGAGCTCAGAGATGCTGCTCAGCCCAAACCATGTGTTTGTCATTCTGCCACCACACACACACACACACACGTATATAAATACACACACACACTAAGTGTATATATATATATATATATATATATATATACACACACATATATATACATACATATATATATATACATATATACACACATATATACATATACACACATATATATATATACACACACACACACACGGTTCTGGTGGTATTCCGGGAAGCATACTCAGAATATCGAGGCTTAACAAAAATAGTCTAGCGTGAATAAGTGTGATTTCAGGCTGAGGTGAGTTGTTCAAGCACAGATGAACACTGTTATACACTGGTAAACACAACCGTCCCAACTTTTTTGGTGTGTGTGTTGCAGTAATTACATTTTAAATTTGAATATGTATTTTAACAAAACAAATTCACAACATAAAACATCACATAATGTCTTGTTGTAGTGTTTTCATTATAATACAGGGCGAATGGAATTTAGAAATTATACATTTTTGTTTTAATTAATTAGCATTTTCCATATTGTCCCAACCTTTTCGGAATTTGGGTTGTATATACAGTGTACCCTCGTAACACAACAGGTGAAATGAATGAAAGTCTGATGTGTAGTTGGGGTGTGCTGGATGTATGGTCTGCAGGAAGGAGTACATTACAATATAAGCTGCAGTATATGCAGTGTTTACATAATAGAAAAGGTCTATATGTTTTGTATTGTGGCAACTCGCTGATTAAAAAGCTCAGAGGAAGTGTTGTTTTAGAGTCCAACTGAGGGGGTTTGAATGTTCAATAAAAGGAAATGGTCAGGTCAGTTTGTCTAGTGATTGTTGCTCCAATGGTCTCTGTAACACTCAAACAGAAATCCCCTCGGACAACAGGAGAAACATAAGGAGAAGGAAAACAAAAGGGGAGGAGCAAGTTGTTGTTCATTTCCATGTGAAATTTAGGCTTGTGGAGCCCTTTGAGACTGTAATGTGATTAAGGGCTATATGAATAAACTTCAGAGAATCCAGATGTAAGTTCCTAAATCCCAATAGTCCAATTTCTTTCATTCAATTCACTGCTTGGGTTTGTTACCTTGTCCTTACTCTACCAACCTGAAGAGTTGTCTGCAGCTGGTGTTCATTCCCAGGTGCACACAGTACCTTGTTTGTAGAGTAGAGCCACCACCCACCTGGCCGGAAGCGACCGACCCTCCCAGACAACTCATATGTGGATAACATTGATACAGCACATGTACAATGTACTGTATGTACTGTGTATACTTTATATATACTATATTTATATAGGGTTGTTAAGCTTTTTAACGTTAATGCATTTTCATTTTAAGGCCACACAATTTTCTTTTGTCGTTAAAACAGGTTTTCATTATTACCATTTGCATCACCTATAGTTAAGCAGTACACTACTGTATCAGCATTCAGCACATTCACTGTTATTGTAAATGTTGGATATACAGGACCAGTTCTTTTGAATAGCAAGCTCAGTTACAAATCATACACCAATATACTGTAAGCAGGTTTAGGTAAGCATGCTGTGCTTGCAGTTGCGTTCCTTTGCTTGAGGTAGCTCAGGTGTTTAAGTCATTTACCTCCCGCCCCTAAAACTTTGTGTGTCATCCAAACTACTTAGTTTTATCAAGTAATGGAAAATGTAGTCTGTTGTTGCTACTCTGGTAGTCTGTTGTTGCTACTCTGGGGCTTGAGCTTGCCATACAGCAGTTTTATGGTAAATTATCCCATTGTCCAATGAATTGATAAGAAATATGCAATTAAATACTGAATCAGGATTAACTACAGAATTAACTACACATATGTATCTATTTACAGGATATAATACTTTATATATACCCTTCATTTTAGACTTAGAATTAGCTTTGTGTGCCAAGGGAAAGACAAATGCTGTAGGATTCCCCCTCTGGAATAAGAAAGTTTAAAATAGCCAGTTTGGTTTCTGTTTGTCTTCCTTGCGTTGTATGTGTCTAATTTCACCGTGAGAATCAGTCTGGAAAGCCTAGGAATCATCTTGAATGTGTCCAAGAACTGAACTTACCAATCATATTGACAGCTATACGGGCGTGGTTTAGGTGAATATTTAGTGAGAACAACCAGATGGATCATTTCATCAACTGCCAAGTATTTTTGTCAGACCGTGTGTAGCGTGGCTGGCCAACATGAGTGGATATCGCTTACTGAGTCCATGACTGACTGCCTGACTGACTGACCTTGTTAAAAAGCACATGTGCACCATTCTACACAGTACGTCGGGTCACATTATGCTCACCCATTGAATTAACCCACTTTTAGTCCTGTAAATAAAACTTAAATGTAGTGCTACGGTAGGGAAATCTGACTGTAGGACAGATACACAGATATACTGTCAGTATAATTTGGCAGTATGACAGATCAACAGAACACCGTTACAACTAGCCTGCCACCATAGTACGAGGTTAATGTGCAGACGGTCATGGACATGCCTGCCTACCTTTGCTTTGATGACGATGTTTGTTGAGTCAATATTTCAGTGATCCATCCACATATTAAATAGTTGTAGTCCAGAAACTTGGATGCTTTTCACTGCTGCAATTAGAATGCAGACACTACAGTATGTTGACTAAATACTGTAGTACCAGTAGCTTAAGTTGCCAGAGTTTGCCCTGTCGTGGCTCAATTCAGGTATTTTTTCATATGGATCCCAACCTCCAATTAATAAATGTTTTTCTTTGTATCCTTTCCAAATTAAGTAGCCTACACATACATGAGAAACACTAGTCATTTAAAACTAAAATCAAACTTATATGTTAGCAAATGTATGTAATGACAACATTGTGTAGATCTGTAAACTACTGAGCCCTCTAGTCTTTTTAAGTCAACAAAATGGCCGCGGCGTAGAATTCTGATGTCATCAAATATTATGTATAGTTTTCTATGGTGTTTTTCCCTACCTAGATACAGTAACAAGTAGGACGGGTGAAAGGGTCGGGGCTTGGGATAGGTCAATTGTGCCATTTCTCCATAATATGCCTAATGTCTATTGCCTGTATTAACTTTTAGCTCCCCTTATCCCCTTTCCTAATCAATAGCAAGGACAACCAGTGTGGGTTGTTTAGTTTAACGCTCAAGACCTAACACAGCAACTTTTATGAAGGGTGAAAACCTATATCCTATAGCTTCCTGTAATTTGTGGACACCAAAACGTCTACAACTTGTTATCAGGCTGCTCGGTCTGGCTGAACTGGGCTTGCCTAGTTTTTCTAGTTTGAAAGTGCCTGGATTTTACAAACAGTTTGTATCGAATATCTGGCTGACCTTATGACCATTATATTAGAATGTATCTTGTTAAGTTTTATTGTGATAGGATCACAATGCTAAACACCTTCCTGGGAGAACCAGTTTTAACCTAATTTATTGTGATAGGATCACAATGCTAAACACAACTAGGAGGGCAAAAAATGAAGTCCACCCATTTGTTCCCCAGAACAATTAGATAACCTGAAATAAGAAATACTTTCATATGTTCTTACTGTATTCTCATCCCCCAGAAGAAAGATGGGGGGGCAGCTAATTAATTTAGACCAGACACACCTTTAGACCTTACAGCAAGCCCTCCCGCCTTCAAATATACATTTAAAGTGTTTTCCTCCATTTGCATCCAGCCATTTGCAAACAAGCCTTTGTTGTAACTTCTTAAAAACACAAGCCCCCAACACAATATTACCTCTCAGGTCTGTCAGTCTGACAGATGGCCAAGAACCAGTGTGGAACACACTGCAGGGGGCCAACGCCAAGACGTCACTCACCTCAAGAAATGAGACTTTCCTTTATCCTCATCCTCACTGTTAAGTTAGCCAATATAATTTAAGACAGTGCCAGCCCCCAGTTCTCTCCTGTATAAAACATGCCCATTTTTGATATGGGTAGGCTTTTGGTGGTATTTCTCTGGACAAACTGACTGGGTGCTCTCAGTCTCTGTCCATTTTCCTCTGCTTCTGTCTTAGTCATTATACCATGGTATACCAGTGTCTTGGGTAATAATTCTATGCATATTGCTACTTGCATTATAGTCACTTTTTGTTAACAATTCAAACTGTTATACATTTTTATACCTGATAATATTCACACCATTTCAATTAATTAAATATACAATTGTTAGACAAAATCTGGAGTGTCTACCAACCCACAAAAGATGAAGTCAGGCAACCTATATCTGTCTTTCAGCAATCTGTTTTGATTTTGCAGGGCTAGCATAGAGAGA
The DNA here is from genome assembly GCA_027564835.1 of Typhlichthys subterraneus. Lineage (NCBI taxonomy): Eukaryota > Metazoa > Chordata > Actinopteri > Percopsiformes > Amblyopsidae > Typhlichthys > Typhlichthys subterraneus. The sequence goes on along the minus strand of JAODUH010002983.1, from coordinate 3,956 downwards.
CCATGGAAAGTAAATAACATTCAATGACTATAGCGTCGACAGGCTAAATAGCACATTTCAGCAAATGGTGGTCACACCAGATACTGACTGGTTTTCGGACTCCCCCGGACCCCCAATACAGTGAAATTGCACATTTCCTAAGGCACACCTGTACAATACTCATTATGTCTGATTTGCATCTTGATGTGCCAAACCAGTGAGGTGGATGAATTATCTTGGCAATGGAGAAGTGCTCACTAACACAGATTTAGACAGATCTGTGAACAATATTTGAGAGAAATATGCCATTTGTGTAAAGTATTAGATCTTTGTGTTCAACTCATGATTAATGGGGGCAAAAACAAAAGTGTTGAGTTTATAATTTTGTTCAGTGTACAGAAACTGTGGGTAATTTAATTTATGGATGCTCTGAAAATGTATTTACCTTTCAAATTGATTTTCCTGTAATCAAGCTTGGACTCGACCTCAGCAATGTTAACTTACTGTAACTAAAGGTTGTGTAAAGCAAATACAGAGATTCACTTGGAAATACTTTACATATGTTAGAAATCCATTCCTTTAAGAACACTGTTAGCTATGTAGTGTTGTATTGTAGAGTTAGACCCTTAAACTGTCATAATTTCTCTGTTCAGTATTTTTTGGGAGGGCCAGAAATAGGGACAATATACATAGTCGGTCTCAAGATTTGCATACCCCTCCCCCTAACACCACAAGGATATAAAAGCTTAGAGAGTGTTTGAATCTGCTCAGTATTTATCCTGCTCCAATGCAAGTTATTACTACTACTAAATTGACCTTTAGTTTAATTGTCCTTCAGCAGCCTACAATTCTATAGCTAAATCACTTACTGTCCTTTAACAGTCTACAGTCTGATAGCTATGCCTTCATTGCAGAAACAAGCACACAATGTGGCTGAGCATCAATGTGCATTATTGGAAAGCTACTGGTTCAGTAGCCTAGCCTATTGTACCTGCTAACACCCGGCTAAGAAATCCAGTCGGCATTCTCGTGTTCGAATCAGCATCCAAATATACAAAGTGTCTTTATGTAGACAATTCTCTTTCCAAAAGAAAATATAAACCACATATCCAAACGGATAAATCAAATTCAACAAGCTGTAGGCTAGATTTACTTGACAGCAACTCACTGCATCTGTAGGTGTAATGCCAAAAAGTTAAAAAACTGATTTCTGCCCACGAGAGCACACACAGACTTATAACAAATCTAATAATTTTTACCAGTATGCATCTATTTAAAGTAAAAACACAATTTATAAAATGCTACATTTTCCAATCAATGTTCGCTGAGTATACCTTTTGGCACAACACTGCAAGATGGAGTTTACAGTAGAACATGCAATAAGTGTGGTAACAGCGCCTTCTGCTGACACACCCCCAGCGCTTAAGAACAGATAATGCCGGTTATATTTTCACATTTTTTAATCTTAATTTTATACACTTGCCGACTTTTTTATTAATCCAAAATTGTATGGGTGGTAAATATTACCATTTTCTGTGGTGTGACAAACTCAAAACACAAATGTATGCCTGCTTTACACAATCTTTAACTACTATAATAATATGCAATTGAGATTATGGATGATTAAACAGTTGTAAATTATTATAAGAAAGTAGTGGTGGGCATTTTCGATTTCATTCTGTAGTTGAAGAATAGAATACAATAGAGAGTTTAAGTAAAATACACAATTACATTTGAGTTTATTCTACACATTTGTGTTCATTGTTCGTGTTACTCACTGCCACTATTAAAATTAAATATAAAATTAAATTATTACCAGACCGTACATTTAATTGAGCATAGTTTTTAAATACAGTGCAGCTGTCAGAATTATGCAAAAACACAAAACATTTTAGTGTCATTCTGTCATTCTGTAATTGGCACGGGCTAAATAATATCTACAGTTTCTGCCAAAGGAATGGGAAGTGTTGTAGAACATTTGACTGTAGTCCTTATTTTTATTCATTAGACATTTATTGTCATGAGCTCAGAGAAAACAACCACCTAACCTGGCTATGAGCTACTTGGTCCCAGGATTATCTCAACATTGTGTACATATACAATAAAATACTAGGTAAACAAAGAGTGCAGAACTCTATATACAGATGAGTAATTGATGTAAACACTCTCCATCGCCCAATCCTTATCTAAAATATAAAGCAAGTCAACACTCACGAAACAATGGTCAAATTATTTTGACCATGTGTCTTATTTATATTATATTTGCAAAATAATCCAAATAATTTAATACACAGTATACATGTATACAGAGTGTTATGCAAACCTTCTCTTATTCATACCCCCATCTGCCTCTATTTTGCCTACTCATACCCATCCATGAAACGAAGTCTTCACCTGTTTCCTTCTGTCATCAGGTTAATGTGGTCAACTTCTCCAGTAGTTGGAACGATGGACTGGCATTCAACGCTCTCATCCACAGCCACAGGTACATGGACAGCCAAGCTACGTCTTTGTTTGTCTGTCACTGCGTTGTGAAGGGGTAGATGGATGCTTAAGACCAAGGCATATTTTCCTTGTCTGTGGATTGTGCTTGTGACATACATTTTGTCACGCATACAGCCTGCACCGACTGTCCACGCACCTCCAAAATGTTCTGTCCACGCGGACATGCGTGTTGACTGCGCATGTGCGACAGGCTGATGCCCACTACAGACTGCAATGGACGTCCTACTAAGCTCACATTTGAGTGTCCAATGCATATTAATAACATTTAGAATATATAATATTTAGAAACAATATTATAATTAGTTCTAAATATCGCCGAGAGAGAATATGGACTCGAAAACACACAAGCTTTTATGCCATATAGTTTTTTTTTTCTCTATAGATAGCTTGGATATTACAAAATACTATTAAAATAAATGAATACTAGAAATGTGAAGGAAGTCATTATCTCACAACATTCCACACTATTGTCAGCAAAGTCGCTGTTTGATGTAATATGTATGGTATATGGGAGTTGGCTCAAACTTTCATATCCATCCATGTCTTTACTCTGAAGACAATTGAACACCTTTTATTTATCTGCCCATTATGTGCACGTACTGAAAATAGATCCAGTGTTTTTACAGCCTTGGCTCTGTCAATGGAAACACAAACAAGGTGGTGCACACCGCACCACACAACACTATCCTAGCCTTGCAGGGTGCGTACAATGTTGGGGGCGGAGCTTCTGAGGGAGCCACAGAACACGGCTGCGTCAAGCCTAGAGTAAACCTTGACTTCCTCATGAAAGCCAGCGAAAACAAAAGTGTTTTTGCCTGAGTGTAGCTACAGTGTGTCATGATACCTCCTTCCAAATGCAGGCCTGAGCTTTTTGATTGGAGCGTGGTGGAGAAGAAGATGTCTGCCGTTGATAGGCTGGAGCACGCCTTCAGCAGGGCTGAGCAACACCTTGGGATAGACAGGCTACTGGACCCTGAGGGTAACACACCCACACACACACACACACACACACACAAACCAGTGGGGCTAGAGAGTAATGACTCTCATCATATTTCACGCTACCCAATCATATTCCTTAATTGGCCAAATTGAGTATGATGTGCGAGTCCCTGATTGGGTGTTGCCACGGTGATAGCTCTGGTCACCTTGGTGATGGCCCGATGGCAGACAGATAGACAGCTAGAATGTCCTCATGTCGCCATAAATGCCTCACTTCCTCTGCTCAGATAACAGAGGAAGTTGATTCCCGCCGGTGTAGTTGCTCACACACACACACAGTCAATCAATCAAGCAATCAATCTTTATTTATATAGCACTTTTCATACAAATTCATGTCACAAAGTACTTCACACTACTTCATTAAAAACTATTCAAAATGAGTAAAAACAATACAAAATATAAAAAATAAAGTAATACCACCACTCATGTTACACTCATCATCCCAACCCTCCAATCACAAACAAACATCGGGA
>JAODUH010002982.1:0-11658 GCA_027564835.1 Typhlichthys subterraneus | reverse complement strand
GGGGGTAGAGAGGTTCAGGTGGGTTGGGGAGGTGTGTGTGTGTGTGTGTGTCGGGGTAGAGAGGTTCAGGTGGGGTGGGGAGGTGTGTGTGTGTGTGTCGGGGTAGAGAGGTTCAGGTGGGGTGGGGAGGTGTGTGTGTGTGGGGGTAGAGAGGTTCATGTCTCTCATTTCCACCTTTAAAATATTAGTTTATTTTTCCCCGTTCCCCTACCACACAACTAGAGCAGTTTGGCTCTTGTTAGGTCTTCTTTATAGATAAGAATGGGCTTCGAAAAGTAAAAGGTCAAATATATTTAATTAAAACAAAATAATAATAATAAAGTTTGCAGTAACAATCCATCTACCTAGACCAGTGTGTTTGTGGATTCTGAACGACCAACTGTTCCCACATTCCTGAATGAGATGTGTATATGTGATGATATGGAATAATATGGAATAACTTCATCATTCACTATATTATTTGATTTTTAGACTGACTCCTTTTGCTTTACTGATTTGAAACTTAATTAGAAATGTTCATTAAGAGACACATATTTGTTGCATTTAGATTATAATTAGGTAATTAACAGATGCATATATTCAAAGTGAGACACATATTTGTTGCATTTAGATTAGAATTAGGTAATTAACAGATGCGTATATCTAAAGTTACTTACAGTGAGTACGGTTATAAGTATTAGAAGGAACAGGTTCATTTTAGGGCTAATCCAAAAGCAAGGCTCAACCCTATGATCTGGCACTGGGAGTGAAACCAATCCCACTAGATATTTATCCTGCCCCAAATTGGACCAATGTTGTTTTTCTCATTAATTAAAATATCATTAAAAGAAGTCATTATGACTGACCAGATTAGGAAAGTACATCAACTCGTAAAACTTCTTCAATTTTGTTACATGCACATATAGACTGCAGTTAATTTGTGTCTCTTTACATTGTGATTGTATTGGATTGTTTTACTATACAACCACTGATCTATGTACATAGAATTTGATGCTTTAGGTGGTTTGTTTACATTTAAGATAATCTTTTATTTGTTGGATATCAGTATGCGGTAGCTGAGATGCTAATTCAGATAGCTAGCCGCAATTCGTTTATTGTTTAAAGCACACGTTAGAAATGCATGCTAAACAAAAATATTGCGTTCTTACCTGAACGACTTTGGAAAATTCCTCATAAACACGCTTTTTTAAATGTGCTGCCATATCTAGTGACTAAAATAAAGTAGTGACATTGATATATTATAAGAACGGGGTAGTGGACATCTGGAAATATGTCCCTCTGAACTTCCCGTAGCTACGGTAAGCGTCTCACAATAAATTAAAATGCGATATGTAATTTGACATGCAAACTTTGTTACTATTCTTTTTAAACGAAGGACTACTTCCCGAGTTGTAAAACAAAAATCGTGATTCATTGTATACGTTATTAAACACGTCATAATATCTGCGTCAAATAAATATTTGCTGTCATGAAACGTGACTGTGGATCACAAGAAAAGCATATTAGTTTATAACAGTTCCTCCTAGGCAGTCAGTATTAACCAGGGTTGGGAAGTAACTGATTACATGTAATCAGTTGTAACTAACTTTAAAAAATCAGTAACTGTTATCTATTACGGTGACCATCGAAAATAGTGGAATCAGATTACACTTTTTTTTATATGATGATTACTTCTAGGACTACTTTCAAATGTGAAAGTTACATTTGCAGAAGGAAAATGCATAAAACAATCGTCTGTTCTCTTATTAACCTTTCATTAACGTCAATCAATAATTTAAATTAAGGCCTACTTTATTCTGATCCCCATAGCAACATCAACCTTCACAAAAATATAAAGATGTACTGTAGCCTAATGGATTACATTTCAAAAGTAACCTATCTACAAGTAACCTAGTAGAATAGCGGGCCTTGTACTTCTTATAATTCTACTTATAATTCTGGCAACCGTTTAATGAATGTATTGAACTAATCACATTTTCTATGTTTCACATGTTTGCTATACTTCAGCTATGTGCATTTTAGTTTGAAATCAGGCACACATGCAAATCCAATTAAATTCAATCAAAACCACTACAATACTTAATTAAAAGATTATTCATTCATAGTGAAAACTGATTGAGGGAAACTCATCCTGAATCTAAAGGTGGTTTCAGTAGACAAAGTGTCTGATTTCAGATGGATGGTGTAGACTAGTCTAGCAATGGGCTTGGTTGACAAGCCACAACCCCACAATTACAACCAAGTGATAGTTTGTGCTTTACTGCTGTAGATTGTTGCATTCCAGATGTACAGATACACAAACAGTTAGAACTTGATGCAGTAGCGCACAAAACCTGTTCCACTTGCTAGGAGAGAAAAAACACGTTGTCACATTACGCACATTTATTTCAGAATGAGATGTAATTTAGCTTCATTGAAAGTTGTTAAAGACTGTTGCAAAAATGTCAAGGAAACGTGCCTTTTCACATGAAAAACATTTAATTCTATGAAGAGGCTTTTCTGTTTTCCCATTGACATGACGTATTATTATTTACCATTCAGGATAATAACTTTTTTCCTTATTTAATAAATCCCTGCTGCATGAGCCTTCATGCTCTTATGGCTCTGTCTCGATGCGATCAAGATGGCCGCCATCGACACCACTGGCAGGGATACGCAGTACACAACGCGCCAGATGGGGATCTTGAACTCGGCGCAGGGCATCGTATCTGTCGGTTCTGTGCCGCTATGCTGCTCCCGGTGGAGGAAGAAGGTGGAGCGGAACTCCAGGAAGGTCTCCGCCTGGCCCTCCGGCGTCCCGGTGGTCACCTCACACCTCCACACCCTGCCGTGGTCCTCCTGCTGCAGAACCACCACCAGCGTGACGTTGCACGGCGAGACACTGGTGGTATAGCTGGGATTACATACATATTATTATAGATTACACCTGGGATTACATACATATTATTACATATTATACATGTGATTACATACATATTATTATATACTATACCTGATATTACATAGAGATTATTATAGATTATACATGTGATTACATACATATTATTACATAATGTACATGTGATTACATACATATTATTACATAATGTACATGTGATTACATACAGGTTATTACATAATGTACATGTGATTACATACATATTATTACATAATGTACATGTGATTACATACAGGTTATTACATAATGTACATTTGATTACATACAGGTTATTACATAATGTACATGCACATTCATACAGAACCTCCACACCCTCCTTCCTCCCCCCTACCTGCTGGTGTTCCTGTCCCCGGCCACCCAGGCCAGGCTGAAGGCGTTGCGCTCCTTGGGCTTGCAGCTCCAGGCGTTGTAATGTGTGGCCAGCAGGCAGCTGAGTACCAGCGTGCCCCCGGGCCTCAACTCGGAGAGCGCCGTGGGCGAGGAGGCCGACAGCACCGCCAGGTAGACGTTGGAGCTGTTGGCGGCCTGTGGGGGGCGCCCTGGCCCTGGCCCCTCCGTCTGCTGCATGCAGAAGTAGATGCCGGCGTCTTCCGGCCGGGCGTTGTGCAGCTGCAGGGAGCAGCCGGGGCCCAGGGACAGGCGCTCGGCCTTGCGGGCGCTGACCTCCACCTGGCCCCGCGTCACGCCCTGCACGTAACTGGCGCACTCGTGCTCACAGAAGCTCCAGGTGGTGGAGGAGCAGCCCGGCGGCCGTGCGTTGGTGCAGGGCATGCTCACGTCCTGCCCCACGCTGGTGTATATGTGCAGGGCCCCGCCCCCGGCCACACCCCCCACACCTGGGAAACACACACAGACAGAGGGGCTCACGGTCTCAAGAGGGACGTGGAAAATGTGTTGATCATTTTATGACTTCATGACTTTCATGACAATACAACTGCTCATTTTTCATTAACTATAATACTACTCACTCAGCATTATGTCAGGTATCAATATACATAATTTTAACAGGGGTTTCAAACACCTTTTAGTGACCAGATTTGAATATCAGATTTGAATATCAAATTTGTAGGCCGCTATATTTAATATTCATTGATCTTAAACATTTTCTGAAAAATGTTCGCTTCACACAATATTGCTTACATGATTACCTATTGATGAATGCTAACAGCTTCACATTTAGAATTTAAACAACTAATATGCAAATTAATCTCTACTAATCTCAGAAACTGTACAAAAGAAATTAAATTTCTACCACAACCTACATTCTTCACTGAAGTCATGGATCCAGATCACTGTGAATAAAACATTGTTCCAGAGTACCCACCAGAAATCACTTCCCACATGGACACCTTAATCCAAATCCCTGTTTGAAATGCTCTAGTTACCTGGGTGAGAGCAACAGAAGATCAACAGTGTGAACAGCAGCTTCTCAGCCATCACAGCGCTTCACTCTCGGTGTCTGTCTATCTGTCTGACTGGATTGTTCGAGAAGCATGTTATTTCCTGTAGGATCAGGGGCAGATGAAAACTGTTGTCATCGTTATGGGGGGTTGCCGTAGTAAATGAACAGTTATATAGTAATTATAGTGATTATATTATGACATATAATCCGTTAAAATAATTATAAACATAATATATATTGGATATATACAGGATATAAAAAGTATACCCACCCCTGCTAAAATGCCAAGTTTTTGTGATGTAAAAGAATGAGACAAAGATAAATCATGTCAGAACCTTTTCACCTTTAACGTGACCTATTATGTGAACAATTCCTTTGAAAAACAAACAGAAATCTTCGAGGGGGAAAATTTTAAAATAAAAACTTTGCAATAACCTGGTTGCATAAGTGTGCACACCCTCTTAAAACTGTGGATGTGTCTGTGTTCAGCATTAACCAATCACATTCAAACTCATGTTAAATAGAAGTCTACACACCTGCCATCATTTAAAGTGACTCACAAATACAGTTCAGCTGTTCTAGTAGGATTTTCCTGACATTTTCTTAGTTGCATCTCAGAGCAACAATAACCTGGCATTTTAACAGGGATGTGTAGACTTTTTATATCCACTGTACACTATATTATACTGTAATACAGCAGAGGTCTTGACCGTTGGTCAGGCCTAGGACCCCTTAGCTCATAGAAACAAGGCAGAGACCCCTTATTACATATCGTATATAACTTACTTATTAAACCAGTCCAACAATAATGTACAAGATGGCCACACAAAAAAGTACTTTGTAATGATGTTCTGTACACAATGCTAGGCCTGTAGGCCATTAAGAAATACACAGATTCACATATTTATATCTTATTACAGGTTGATGTATGCTAATGTGTATTTTCAGTTTTGTTGGAAAAATAAATTTGAGAATAAAACACCAGGTGGACCCCCTGTAGGGCTTCCTAAGGGTCACAGACCTGCTGCAGGGTTTCCTAAGGGTCACAGACTTCCTGCAGGGCTCCCTAAGGGTCACAGACCCGCTGTAGGGCTCCCTAAGGGTCACAGACCCCCTGCAAGGCTTCCTAAGGGCCACAGACCCCATGCTGGACACATTTTATATACAGTATGTAGTATAATGCATATACACAATATTTAGTTAACAATTAACCAAATGTCTATATGTGCTTTAAAAACGTTTCAAGCATTGTGGACTCACCATGATAATAATCTGTGGTTTGTGTTCGGTTATTGGATTTACCTAAAATATTGTTTCCTTTGTGTTTTATTTTTTGTATTTACTGATACGGATTAAATATGACATTTTACCTACTTTGTTTGTTCATTCCCGCTACCAATTAATATGCAGTCTTTAGTCCATATCAGTAAATACAAATAACAGGAGAGTGTAAATTATGTACTTACACACACACACATTCTGTACAATTCCCACAGACCATTCTTTTACTATGATACAATGATTTATTCAGAGCATCCGAAACTATGCTATTCTTATTACACACTATTGTTATTACACAGTATTGTTATTACACACTATTGATATGACTTACTATTGTTATTACACACTATTCTTATTACACAGTATTGATATGACTTACTATTGTTATTACACAGTATTGATATTACACACTATTGTTATTACACAGTATTGATATTACACACTATTGATATTACACACTGGCCAAATCAGACTCTGCCGATTAAGGCAAACACCTACAAGCCAAGACCTTTAACAAGGTGACCAAGCAGCACCTGGTGTAGCAGACTACTGACTGCCCCTTTAAAGGGGAGTACGTTGGACCAGTGGTGGTCTTCATTTGGTGTAGAACACCCAGCGCTACTAGGATGTGTGCATCTCGTCATTTCTGAGGCAGAGGAAGTGTGTTTGTGGTCGGCTCGCAGGTCCGCACCATCCGCTTCTAGGAAGCAAGCACGTACAGCCCTGAGCTAAGACAGAAGCACATGGCAGAAGTGTGAAAAGTAGAACGTTAATGAGGGCAATGGAGCCAAGCGCTGGTCGCTGTGTTGAATGTCACTTCACAACACCTCTACAGGCAGGATGTCGACAAACCACACGCTGTGTGTGTGGTGACTGAGTCAACTATGAGCTGTGTGGTCCTCGTTGTGTTAAATAATGTTTGATGTGTTGTGTTCAACACATTGATTTAGCCACAAACTAAATAAGCAGCGAATTACATTAAATAAAATGAATCTCACAATTAAATCTCACGTTTAGTTTTTTTTATAGCTTTTTCTTGTACAGGACCGTAGAGAGACAGGAAGCAAGAAGGATTGGGAACCCCAGTCTCCCAAGGCCCATATGGACAGGGTGTAATCACATGCATTTATTCTGAGAAAGAATCTTAAGTACATTATAATATAGTAAAAACAATGTGCAATACACAATGTCGGTTATAAACAGCATATATGCTAATTCCATGTGACATTTAATGAATAGTTAATGAAACGACGTCATAAGCGCAGGTACAGCTGTGAGGAACAGACCATAATATGCATAAAGTGACCTCTAGTGTTTCAAAACACACACACAGCCACAACCAGACATGAGAGGTTTTGCAAGGTGAAATAACAGAACAACTGTTTATTTCAGTTAAAATCTTTAAATAAAATCCTTTTTATTCTAATGTATTTAATCCTTTATGACATGTGCATACATTCATTGTCTATGGCGTCCGTGGTTGGTAACACACAGTACAGTGTGAGTGGGAGAGACACACCCCCTGACCCCCCCCCCACACCCCCTCGGTCACCACCAGCTGAAGACCACACGGTAGAAGCAGTCGTAGCTCTTTGTGAGGAAGCCCCTGTCGGTGGCGTGCGGCCCGATGAACACCTTGTAGCCCCTCCCCTCCACGTCCATGCGGATGCAGTCCAGCAGGTCGGCCACCGAGGGTGCCGCCTTCCACGGCCCAAACGTCACCACGGACTCCCTGTCGGCCGCCAGGCTGCTGAGGGCGTCGTCGTGGCGACCCAGGTCCTCCTCCGTGTGTAGCACGCAGATGACGACCGCCGACTGGCGGGCGGCCACGGCCTCCGCTCTGGCAACGCGGATCAGCACCTGCAGGGGGCGTTAGGCTAGGCTCACTGCCAGGCTTATTGCTAGCCTTAGGCTAGGCTCGTTGTTAGCGTTAGGCTAGGCTCACTGCTAGGCTCAATGCTAGCTTTAGACTAGGCTCGTTGTTAGCTTTAGGCTAGGCTCACTGCTAGGCTCAATGCTAGCCTTAGGCTAGGCTCGTTAGCTTTAGGCTAGGCTCACTGCTAGGCTCAATGCTAGCTTTAGACTAGGCTCATTGTTAGCCTTAGGATAGGCTCACTTCTAGGCTTACTGCTAGCTTTAGGCTAGGCTCATTGCTAGCCTTAGGATAGGCTTACTGCTATGGTTACTGCTAGCCTTAGGCTAGGCTCACTGCCAGGCTTATTGCTAGCCTTAGGCTAGGCTCAATGCTAGGCTTAGGCTAGGCTCACTGCTAGGCTCACTGCTAGCCTTAGGCTAGGCTCACTTCTAGGCTCATTGCTAGCCTTAGGATAGGCTTACTGTTATGGTTACTGCTAGCTTTAGGCTAGGCTCACTGCTAGCCTTAGGCTAGGCTCAATGCTAGGCTTAGGCTAGGCTCACTGCTAGGCTCACTGCTAGCCTTAGGCTAGGCTTACTGCTAGCTTTAGGCTAGGCTCATTGCTAGCCTTAGGATAGGCTTACTGTTATGGTTACTGCTAGCTTTAGGCTAGGCTCACTGCTAGGCTTAGGCTAGGCTCACTGCAAGGCTTACTGCTAGGCTTACTGCTAGGCTCACTGCTAGGCTTACTGCTAGCCTTAGGCTAGGTTTACTGCTAGGCTTACTGCTAGCCTTATGATAGCACTATGCTAGGCTCACTGCTAGCCATAGGCTGAGCTCACTGCTAGCCCTAGGCTAGTATTAATGCTAGCCCTAGTATAGGCTCACTGCTAGTCCTAGGCTAGCTTTGCAGAGCCAGCTTTTACTTACGTAAAGTCTGGGACACAGGACTGGCTGAAACAGGGCTGGCTGACACAGGGCTGGCTGACACAGGTCTGGCTAAAGACTACATGAGATGCACAAACTACCAACTACGTAACTCAATGACAAAGTCGGACTAAACTTATACAGAGGAATTTGTTGTGAAACGTATCAACACTACTGTCTTCTACACTACTGTTTTCAGGTATAGTCAATTGTTATACAAGTAGACGGCGGTTACTGCTTATAATACATTTAGCAACTAAAATGTGTAAATAAAGCACTGCATTAGCGTCGCACCGGAATTACAGATACAGACTTTGTGAGTGACAGAGCCAACAGCTAGGGATGCACCGCTAGATCGGAAGCAGATTGGAATCAGACGATTTTCCACTCAAAATACGAGATTGGTGGTAGTCCAATATTACTCTGTAATGGCCGATATGGAAAGTCCGATCTTTGTTGTCAATTAAATGGCTGTCGGGGGCGGGATAGGAAGACATAGCTTTCTTTAAATTAATGTAACAACAAAAAAATCTATTATTCATGATTGTGTCGTTTACATATAGGTGCAGAACTTGCAGGTGGAGTGAAAAATGAGCTCACAGTGAGTAAAAATGTTTCGGGAGCAAAATATCATCTTATATTTATGAATAATACATCTAAAAGGTATATAATCGGTATCGGACGATTTTGCAGACTGAAAATCACCCATCGGTATCGGCCAAAAAATTCCAGATCGATGCATCCCTACTTAATACGAGTTTATACTTGACGGAGTCACGACGGCGCGCGCAATAAATGACGTCAAATGTGTGGGTGCAGCCCGGCGCGTTGGCCTTGTGCGCCTGTCATGAGCCATGGCGCGCAACTCCGATTTTTTGTAACTGGCGCAGACTGAGTTTGTTCTTCTACATATAATATATTGCAGGTGATCCACAGTTGTGAATATTTTAAGAACAGGCATTGCCTAGTTGCCAAGCTTAACAGCTAAATACTCCAGAATAAAAACATAAAATAGCCTATTTCTGTTGCTGTGCGAAGGTCGGAAACCTCACGTTCAAATAACATTCCTTTACATCTGTAGAAATGTGCACTTCTCTTTAGAGGCGGGTACATTTTAATAAAATGCATTGCCTAGTTGGCATTCTTTTAGCCTGATTATGAAGAAGAATTAAAGCAAAATTAATATAGCCTAGAGAGTTAACCTACCATTCTAAAATGTACATGTCACTTCACTTCATCTGTAGGCTATGTGCATTCATCTAGAGTAGAAGTTTATTAAAATAGTTTCAACATTGTCCTACTATAATATCCAGTCTGATTCGAATCTAAACCCAAGATAAACGTTTTTTTTACAAACTGGTGAACAGTAAAAACGATGTAGGCTAGAAGACTCTCCTAACTACTCTTTTCTTCAGCGGGCAAAACTGACAGTAGACTGGCTTTCTCCATGAAAACTACACAAAAGATACGTATAAAATGGAACAGCGTTGTACACTAGGCTACACATTTTCAAAACAATAAAAAAGGAGTTTTGCAGGACTTCCTCAAGTTGCTACAAATTTTTGTATACAGTGTCACCTTTCGTTTTTGGAGAAAATCGCTACGACACAAATTCCAGGTTGAGTGGAGTATGTAGTGGTCGGAGGCGAAGGGCCGCGCGCCACCCAACACGGCAAGTATGTTGAGGCCTTAACAGCCAATGTGAAATGTACTTCCTCACTACCGGAAAGTCAGTCGAGTACAGGGGTATATGTATCAGACGTTCAGCACAGAGATTATGATTAAGGGATTAAGTGACGTAGCGCTAATGGATGGAAGAGGCTGGGACTACAACTCACCCTGCCCCCTACAGCCCGCCCTGCCCCCCACAACACAGCCCCCAGACCACGCCCACCTCGATGTTCTCCTGGTAGTGGGGGACCCGGGACAGGAACTGCTGCCGCCCCACCGACTCTCCGAACATCTGCGGGGTCTCCTCCAGCCTCCTGGCCAGGGGCCTGATGTCATAGTGGAGCGCCTCGCGGTGCACCTGCACACACACACACACACACACACACACACACACACTAACTATTGGTGACGCTGAATCAAAACATTGGTCCAGACTTAATAAGTGATTAAGTACTTTGTTCCCAGTCTCAAGAAGCATGCCGTTTCTAAAAACATAACAAATACTGACAATACCGGTCTTTTTTTTTCTTTAGTGTGAATTAGATTTGTCTTTACATTTGACCTCAGAGTTGTTTACCATTTTCATTTTGGAATTTAGATTTATCTGTGAACAGGGAAACTTGTTTTTAAAACATTACAGTATGTGTATAATACATAAAGTAGATACAGTATATATAACAAGATATATATTATACATCAATAACATAATATAAATAGGTCTGCAGTGAAACACAGGTGTGTCAACTAGCATGAACAACAACAGACAGGACGAGTCAGGTGAGATGTAAGTTCATCTTTTTACCTGTGTTTACCCAGGGAAGGAGGTTGTATGCACTACACAAACACACATACACAACTGCCTATCACATCTGTTGGCTACACTGCACAGCCCTACTAGCTCTTTGAGAGACTGCCTTGCTAGAGGGTAGTTTGGTAAATGTTTGACAAGATATAATGCAACTGCCACTAAAAGCACACTTGCTCAGCCATGGCCTGCCTTACCCCGTGGTAGACACCAGGCAGCAGCACTCAAATGTCTTGGTTTGGCATTCAGACACCCACCGCTGGAGGGGGAGAGACATCTTAACCTGCATTAGCAGCGCTACGCTACATTCTGACCTCAGCCCTGCCGTCACACACACCTCCAGGACGTTCGTGCTTGGCAGGCAGTCCGTACGCAGGAACTCCAGCACGGCACCGAAGTGCGTCCCGTCCCGGTCGATGAAGTAGCGGCCCTCCGGGTCGCAGCGCAGCTTGGGCTGCCTGCTGAACATCTCTGCCAGCTTGGAGTCGGGGTGCCTCCTCAGAGAGCCCAGCGAGGTGCTGAAGAGGCGGCCCCCGACGTTCAGCTGCACCACCGGCGAGTGCTGTTGGGAAAGGGGGGGGGGTATTTATATATGGCTCTCCAAGAACACCACAGCGACGACAAGGACTGACCTCTGTTGAAGTTGGCACCCCCTAAGGTTTTTTTAAGAATTTGCGTGCTCAAAATAATTGAAATACTTTTATTCACGTTCTTGTCATATTAGATGCAAACGTCCCGGAGACTAGCTCTGTGGACGGGCTGTACCTCAGTTAGCTCTG
>JAODUH010002981.1:0-11659 GCA_027564835.1 Typhlichthys subterraneus | reverse complement strand
CCCCCCCCCCCCCCCCCCCCCAGTTTGTCAAAAATAACCTGGTCCGAAACACAGGCAAATTCATGAAGGACACAACGACCTCCCCACCACACACAACCTTCCCCGCCACCATACAGCCCCTCAACATAAACCCATCCACCAGCTTATTCCGTGCATCCCCCGTAGCAACAGTCACTTCATGCTGGCGAGGAGTCAAAAAGCGACACCCAGTCACCACACCACATGCTTCCTCAATACCTTTCAACATTTTCATAATGGTCACCCACTCAGAACCCCCAATCTCACAACAATAACGTATTCACCTTGTCATATTGTGAACAGACAGACTCCACATCAGACTCACCAGGAGCAGGGCCCACACCAACAATCCCCTGGCTGAGGGGGGACTGCAACAGCAGAAAACAAAGAAAAACGGCCAAAAACAAGCAAAAACACGAAAAACTCCCACAGCACACAAACACATGCAGCCACGCAGCACTCACACACGAAATCACGCTTGTAGAAAACATAAGAAAAGGGAATTTTGAATTTAGATCCAGTACTTTTTGAGATATGGGCTAAAATGTATCAGTGTATGTTGTAGCGCCAACTATTGACTATTTTTCCCAATGTTTATGTCCCATAAATATAGCCGCAAGCGGCAATGAATGGGGTCCAAGCCATTTGGCAACATGTCATCGGAAATGTGAAAAGGGGAAAATAATCAAAGTTGAAGAGAAGTAGATTTATGCATTTCATTCTTTAGAAAGAATTGGATTTCTGCAACCTCACGAACCCAGTACTTACTCCATTGTGACCATATACTCTAACCATTACACCATGGAAGACACTGCAAAGTGCATGAGAAAGAACATGGAGGAAAAATATGAGATTTGAAGAGAATTGAGTATCAAGAACTGAATAGCTGGGCTTAAACTATGAACTGGATAAGTAGAAGTCACAGATGAAATTATAAAATTAATAGCTGAAAGTTGATTATTGTAATTGAGTGATAGAGGAACAGATTTGGGCATTTCATATTATAAACAAATATTTTATGGATCTGAACACTTTTAAAGGGGATTTGAAATCAGAATCTTATGGATTCTGACCAAGTCCGCTAACCCCTACACCATGAAAGTTACTGTGACAAGTGTAAAAAAAAACACAGGGGAAATAAAAAATGATTGCAAGATAAAATCTGATTGGTTGCTGCAGTCACATGAATAAAGTTATTACAGCAAATTTGTAAAGAAATATTAGAAAATGTTACTATAAGTTTTTCTGAAAACTTGTGTAGGAAATAGAAGCAATTTTTTGTTGCAGCTCCTCCTAGAGGGTTATTTGTACGAAACTTTGGGATCGTCCACAGAACAATGTAGAGATCGCACGCATGAAGTTTTGTGAAGATTAGACGATGCTGTATTCAGGCATGTTGAAACAACTTGATTGGCTTATTAAATTTAAAGAATCAACCTATAAAAGTTCCTTGAATAACTTTTTATCATCACTGTCTGTAGATGATATCTACAAAGTTTTGTGAATGTAGGAAGAACGGCCTCAGACTAGTTAATTTTGCTTTACCTTTGGACTATTGAAAATGATGGGAAATGTGTACATTTTCACTGCAGATGACCAATGGGTAAAATATGCAGAATATTAAAATGTCGGAATCAGAATTACTTTATGTTAATGTCGGAATCAGAATGACTTTGTTATGCGGTTTTAGCAAAAATTGCACAGAGGCAAATGTAGTTATGGTTATAGTTAAGTTAACTTCAATTAGTGTAATTTTCGGTGCCTTAATAGTGGAAGATGTGCTACTGTACCACCCTGCCAGGTTTGGAGTTTATGGGCCTTACGTTTCTGGCTGTCTGAACACTTTCGGCGATGAAACATTTTGATTGGTTGCTGTAACAACATGACTTAATTTTTTACAACAATTCTGTGAAGACATGTTAGAAAATGGTCCAATGAGATAATTTTCCAGGTTTGATGTTATTCTGAAAATGCGTCTCTTAAATATAGGTAATTTGAAGTTACAGTGCCTCCTAGTGGACTATTTGTATGAAACTTCATCCTGGAATATAAACTATAATTTAAAAACAAGGCAGCCCACAGCTACAACAACCCTACCAACCACTATTAATGAGTCTAACTGCTTGAGGGTAGAAGCTATCTCTTAGGCGGGATGTCCTTGCACAAATGCTTCGTAAGCGCCTCCCCGACGGGAGATAAGAGACTTCATTTTGAATTGTTGAAAATGGTGTGAGATGTTTAAATTTTTTAAGCAAATAACCAATTGAAAAAAGAAGAGTTTAGATGAAATTGACAAAATCAGATTGAATTTAGGCAAAGATGTTTTTGCGAAAATGGCAAAATGATAAATGTAGTTATTATAGCGTCACCTTCAGATCTGTGGGTGTCATTCTGGGTGCCGGAGTAGTGGGTGAGATTTGCTACCACCCTGCCAAGTTTAGTGTTTCTTGGCCTTACGGTTTTGGCTGGCCAAACACGTTTAGCGGAGAAAAAAGAAAAAATTATTTTAAGCTTATTTAAATAATATATCATTTGATTTCACTCACACAAATGTCAATGGACTTGAATTACATCTTAAAAATGTATTTTCAAAAACGGCAAGATGCATATACAAAAATACGATGTGCATTATAGAGCGAGCATATAACTTGGGGAAATACCCTTAAATACAGTTTTATATAAAACAGTTTATTATTAAAAAAAATATTTAAAATATAATTATTTTAAACTTATTTAAATAATATATAATTTGATTTCACTCACACAAATGTCAATGGACTTTAATTAAATCTTAAAAATTAATTTTCAAAGACGACAAGATGCATATACAAAAATACGATGTGCATTATAGAGCGAGCATATAACTTGGGGAAATACCCTTAAATACAGATCAGGCATATGGTAATAATATAAACATTGGAAGTAATAACACTAATAAAATAGTAGAAATTAAGGAAAAACTATTAATAAATGAAAGCAAAAGACTACTATGAATGCCTTGAAATTTATAGGTTCAACATTATTACAGTAACACATTATGGATATTATATATATTATAATTATATATATTATATATATGATATATTCCCATCCTCAATTATGCAGATTTGATATCAACAGTAGTAATAAACAATACTCTAATTGTACAAAAGGCCAGCCCTATGGCTTATTCTTTGGTCGATTTGGATTTTGGTGAGGCATATGTAGCCAACTATATACAGACTAAGGACCCCTCATCCAGAGATTTCATGTGTTGGCAGTGAGACTTGTTTCATTACTGTTACATGTTTATGCGTGCATCAAAGAAAACACAAACTAGAACAACAGACAATACAACAGTGGTGTAATAAATATTCTTGATTCTCAAGACGTGTCATTAATGTTCTAACCGGACATTCTGTAGGGTTGCTACCGGAAACTACTAGCATATTATTCAAGCAGTACACACAACGTACTCCATTTCACTAATCAATATAACAGTAACATTTAAAGTCCAAATGTAGGTATGTAGATTGTCAGCAAATTGCCAGGTGCAATGGATGGTGGGTAAGGGTTTCAGGAGTTGGGCAGCTTGGTGAACAGTCCATGGGGTGGTTGGAGTAATGCAGTCGATGTTGATGAACTTTATGTGTTCGTAAACATAGTACAGGTCCAAATAAGCACATGGCCAGCTGCCTCTTTTGTGACCTTGTGACCTGGTTCTAGACATTCTATTCAGTCAGCCGCTTATCGGATGCTAAAAAGCAAAAATAAATGTCAATAGTTTAACAGTGAACTAAAGAACTGCTGTGTACAGTATTGCATTTTAGCAAAGTGATTTGTTTTTATCTGATTGTAGTGCCAGCTGTGCCTTCAGCACGACATTTTCTTCAGTCTGCCGCTTGAGTTTATCCAAAGGTTCTGAAAGAAAAGACAGTTAGTTATTCAGTCCTATATCAGGTTAAATCACACACTGAGTGAGCGTATTGTAGGCATTTGCACTGCAAAACTCATTTGCAATCAAAGTTACAAACTGTTATTACATTGTAAAATGTACCTGCATGCTTGATGAGTTTAAAGGACAGCCTCCCAGGTATCTTCAGGTGGTGAATAAGTTCTAGCAGACTTCTCATGTCGGTGTTGCCGTTGTTTGTTGCAGTAGCCAAGTCTCCCGTTCGAAACCTAAGATTCTGCAGATTACAACGATGTTAGCCTACCCTATACAAGTATCAGTCAGTAAATGTAGCTACATTCTGGAAGATAAACGGGTACCGTTAAGTAATTTTTTAGATAACAGGCACTCGACTCAAACTATCATTCCCTAGTCATTGTGCATCGGTTTCAATTAAAAATAGCCTCTTCCTTGAATTTGGCAGCGTGCAATAAACATTCACT
Organism: Typhlichthys subterraneus; assembly: GCA_027564835.1. Lineage (NCBI taxonomy): Eukaryota > Metazoa > Chordata > Actinopteri > Percopsiformes > Amblyopsidae > Typhlichthys > Typhlichthys subterraneus. The sequence goes on along the minus strand of JAODUH010002981.1, from coordinate 7,267 downwards.
ATAACGCCATCTATGGACACGGCAGTGCAAAAACTAAACCTTAGGTTGTTCAGGATTAGCTAGCAGCTATAGCAGCTACCATAAAGTAAATGTTTTAAAAATGTCCTCTTCCTTGGGCAGCGGGTAATTCACATTCGCTAAGCGCATACAGCCCAGGTGTTTTAGCTAACAGTTGTTGGCTCAAAACGTAGGATTTAGCAACATTACATTTAATACAAATAAATTGAGTATAAGATCAAACGTGTACAATAGATGTGGCCAACTACCGAGGTCCAAAACTGTTTGAATAGCAAAAAGTCTACCATAGAGGCTATCATAGGCACTTGATCGATTCTATATTCAGTTTAATTAAGCACCGTCAAAAATACAATCAGGTAAAACCATACACAAAATAAGGGGTACTTACATAAGGTCACAACGGCGAAATTGTTAGATATTATATTCAGGATGTATGTGAACGACGCACTGTACTTCTGGTGCTGAACAATGTCACGACGACGCAGTACGCATGAGCAAATATATCTGCTCAGCAGGTAACAGCACACGCCCAAACTTATTGTTATTAAAATTACGTTGTTTGGGTTATAGCACGTGTTTGCTGATGGGATGGCAATATTGGTGTTTTTGAGTGGTTACCATGACTGAGATGTGTGTGGCCAAGGTTAATGTTGCTTGGTGAACACTTGATAAATTTGTGTTATCCCTGAAGTTGTGCAGTGTATGGAAGACAGGGAATACAAAATTAAATACTTACCTAATCCTTCTTTTGGCCCAGCTCGCCATAATATTATGAGAAATATTTTTTGAAGTCGGACTAAATAGGAAATCACTGAAGGAGTAGGTGTTTAATGCACGGCCTGCCACTGGAAATAAATATAGGGAATATTTTGCAATTCAAATAGAAGTTGATTTTCATAGTTTAAATGTGTTTATATTAAGTCTCTACATCCTTTAATGACATGCTAAAACTAAAATGACTGTTTTCCCTTGACTATCCCCTTTAAGTCCACAGTGACTGAGTGTGTGAAAAATATTAACATTCTCCAGTTTCAATGACTGGCATCAACTTAGTTAATGGTTTGAAGGGCACAAACGCTAATGGTCAAACCAATTATTAATTGCATTTTTTTTTAAAGCAAGAACTTCAAAAAGACTCAAGTCAGCAGAATTCATTGTCTTTTCCACTCCAGTTCTCAAAAACAAAAGTATCACTTTTAAACTGAAAGACTATAGTCAATGAGGGTATAAACATTTATGTTTAAATAAAAAGTTGTGACTGATGCTATGGTACATTTAATCTATTACAAGTTATATATTCTTACAGAAGTAATCATTCTGTACCTTTCATTTACAAAGTTCACGGTTCTTCCGGAAATTCATAATTTTGTAATTGATAGAATTGAGGTTACGTTGTCGTATTTGTTGTATGTGATGTTGAATGGGCCATTGTCCAAAAAATGTTCTTCCAGGTCTTCAGGCTCATGGGTGGATCGAATGCGGGTAATTGAACGCGATTTGTCAGTTTAAGTGTTTTGTCTGTGTTTATCATTATGGTTCCCGAATATTTTTGAAGATTTGACTGTGGTAACATCATTAAAAAGCAATGAACAATCCAAAGATACAATTTGGCGCGGTCGCGGTCTGAAAACACATCCCCAGTCCAATAAAGCCCTTTCAGAAATGCAATTCAGCCCCGGTAAATATCTCTCTCCAGCTTATATAGCCACCCATAACCACTCCTACTAGTTGCCTAAACAGGATGTAACATTACTTATGCTGCCTTACTTCTTCTACCAATAACATCTCGTGTCTGATGTTATTTATACATCGCCCTCTATTGGCCAGGAAATGAGTAGTGGGGTGTGGCTTGTACATGTACATATGTTGTATAAAGTAAATAGAACAACATGAAAAGCATAGAAAATAAAATAACATAATTTATAATCTGACAGTGGTTAGCCACCTTTGTCAGAATGTAGATAATGCTAGGTTCAAATCCACTTTCTAGATGTGTTTCATTTGAGATTGATTAAACTTTTATTTTAAACATTAAATGCCTGACTACTACTTTAATAATCTTATCCAAGAAAATGACTAATATATTCAATATAAAATTAATACTTTAATCTCAACTGTTCAGTCTTTGGATCTCAATTTCCTATAGTTCTCACTGGTGTACCCAAATGACACAGTCAACAACAAAAAGAAAATGCATTCTGTTGGAATATAGGTGGTGTCTCCTCACCCAGTTCCAGCGTGTTCGTTTATGGAGTTGAAGTAGGAGGAGACACTGTGTCCAAGTTTAACAAATCAGCTTTAATGTAATAATAATAGATCAGAAATACAAGTTACAGGGCCCTGGTCCACTACTTCCTTTAACTGACCGACAGCATGCAATATCAACAGTTCGAGAAGTCTGGCCCCGACTGTCTCTTGGCCCAGTGAGACAATATTCTAGACAGTGTTTCCCTATGAGATGTTTATTGTGCGTCTCTCCCAATCCTGGGGCCCCACTTCTGTTCTCTCCTCCTGCTGGGCATGGTTGCTGGGGAAGGTATCTGTGAACGCACTCTTCATGTCCCCACCTCATGCCTATCTCTTATTTACTAACAGTTTGTTCGTTAAAGTGCTGTCCCTATCTGTTTCTATCTGTTATGCATAAGACTATAATAGTGTGACACACAATACATCTATCAGGATAACTAAACTGTTAAGCATAATCCTTAGTGTGGTCTCGTCACCGAGACCACACTGTGCCACACACTAGTCGGCCTGTTCTGCCAAGCCTGTAAATTTCCACTGGTCTTCCAATGTGTTCACTTGTAAGCAATAAGATCTAATATATATATATATCTAAAATAGAATATCTATAATATAAAGCATCATTTTCTACAATTCACAACACAGCCGAATTACTGTTTTAACAAACCAATAGTTCAAATGAAGCATCCGTCATGTTGAGTAACACAGAAATTTGTTCAACTATCATGTGAGAGAAGCTATCAATAAAAACGTATTTGCAACCAAATCTATTGTCAAGCAATAAACCCTTTCATTTCGAGTAGATTCAATTTAAAGCTAATTCAGGCTAAATGTAATCAAATATATTTAATAATATAGTATACCTTTATACTGTATACCTGTATACCTTTGTATGTTTAATATAACTCTATACCACAGGTGTCAAACCTGTTCCAAGAAGGGCCAGGTGTATGCTGGTTTTTACCATTACCTTGTACGTGAATGATTGAATAAGTCAGTAAATGGTTAGGCGCTCCCCCTCACTTGGTCTTAATTGGGAACTAATTGAACACAAAGTGATAAATTAAAAACTAGAATACACTAGACACTTTGTGGAACCCCTGTTTGACACATGTGCCCTGTAATGATCTTCCTCACTCATTTCTAATGCACCAATATCATTTTGTTCTGGATCTAATAAGCATTACATACATAGTTAATAGGCCTTAATTGTCAATTAGTCATCCCCAATTTAATTTAGTGTTGTTATCTTTAACTGGCTATACATTTTACACCAACAATGCAACAACAGTCTTTACAACATGGAACCAAAACCCAAAGTGCCCAGGTTATATGGAAATGGAACAAATTGAAGGTTATATTCATTCTACAACACAAACATTTTAATTTCCCAGCGCAACAACTGATATTTTCAGTCAAACACCAATAAATTTGTACCACAACACTGTTATATTTCTTTCTGAAAAATATGAAGAATTTTGTAAAGCTGAGAAACAGAAGACACCAGTGCGACTCTGCAATATCACCAAATCGTTAAGACACAAATGTATTGCCTGCCAATTTTATTTTTATTCTTTTTCAATACACTTAAAGTATTTTTCAGACCATGACTGTGTTCATGGTTAATTTTATGTAAGAGTCCCTAGGAAGGTTTTATTTTTGCCAAATATCAGCATTTCAGCAGTTTCAGATACAGCAGATGAAAGGACGTTTATTGAAATCGGCAGGCACACCACTTCTACATTTCTCAATTGTATAACTATGTCCTTTTATTTAATAACTTTTTATGATGTGACATTTAATTGATTCTTAGATTCTACAGGTGGCCAAGAATTTGATGTTTAATGTCACGTGGCTCTACAATTTAAGTTGTCACTGTTACCTTACCAAAACCACCACAAACCATTGTACATGAAAACATTGAACAAAAAAAAACTTTACCAGCAAAACAACATGTAAGTAACTCTCCTGTGAATTGACTATTTAGAACTCACAAGAATAAGTATTAGTATTAGTATTTACATATGTAATTTATGTTTAGTCTTCATGATATTACTTTGTAACTTGGTAAATCCTTCCATTAGTTCCAAAACCAGAAAGCAAAAGTTATTTTTACCGAAGACAGTGACTACGTTAACATCAACGAATCTTACAAAAAGCACAAAAGCTGTGTAATCGCTGATGAGACTGCATTTATTTCACTGGACACATGGGAGGAACAGACAGAAAAAATCCAACTGGGCAAGTCATACATGTTCACAAACATTACTAAACGCAAATACTACTCGTGCACATTACTTACACTCACTAAAAATTCCATTCAGGAAATCGAAAACTTGTCATACACAATTACAAACATTACTGAAGAATCATATTGTTCAATTCAAGGAACAATCACTGCAGTTGAGATACAGCAACGATACTATTGCCCAAGATGTAGCAAGCCATAGCTAGATTTCAATCGACAAAACAAACACAGATGCATTTATTGTTGCTTAATACATTTCTCTATTATTCTTAACACTTTTGAGTCAGAGTCCTCTTTTATTCTTTCTGGCTAAATTAGTAATACGTAACACCACTACACAATGAATGATGCTACAATGCATGTGAGAACGAAAACATAGAGATTTGAAGATTTGTAAAATTGCGACACGAGCTGAATAGCTGGGATTAAACTATGAACTGAACGGATGTGTAGTAGTCACAGATAAGAGTAGTAGTTGAAAATGGATCATGGTAGTTGAGTTATAGATTTGGGCATGTCATCTTTTAGATAGAGTAATATTTAGCAGCCTCATAAAGTTTTCTCAATGTGGTTTTGAACCCAGCACCTTCTGCATTAAATGTACGTTTCCTAACTACTGCGCCACAGAAGATGCTATAATAAGCTTATAAAAACACAATGAAAATTGAAAGATGATTGCAAGATAACTTGCAAAAAACAAACAGAAAATGTACAAAAAAGATTGAATTTGGGTATTTCAATAAAATATAAATATAATAATAAAAAAGTAAGTTGGGCTACCACTTCCACAATTATCACATGCTATTTAGTGGAATATTGGTAATTTTGGTAAATTAACACAGGTGTTGGACATAAAGCCTTGATGAATAGCATTATAGCAAGTAGTGATGGGCAAACAAGTCCTCATTTCTATTCTTCTAGCGTTGCGAAAAGATACTTGAAACAAATTGAGAAGTTGCTTTCTGAAATTAAAATAAACCTACACAGCAAATTCAGTGAGCGTTGATATTTCTGCCATTCTTTTTTTTTTTTTTTTAACATATCACAATAATGAACTACTTCAGCAAACTTTCAGACATTCCTGGAATTTTGTTTTTTTCAACTCAACTTTTTCAGCTCAAATCAATACAAGCTTCATTCTTCAATTTAATTGAAGAGTTAAACATCTTCAAACCTCTTCAGTCTAATTTAAAATTTGGTGACTTCACCTAAAAGCACGGTGAGTGTCCAACTAGATCATTTCATTTCAATCAAGGCTCAATCAATCAAGGCTATGAAGAATGTCCTATAAATAAGATGCGAGACATGAATAATTACGGAAATACTGGTTTTAAGTTGTTTTTCTGAAGTAATTGAACATTCAGTAAATACTTGGAAAATATAATTAATTTTTCATTGTATGTCATTTTTGTTTTAAAGTGGACATGAAGCAGCCTAATGTTGATTAATTATAGACATTATTACAGTTTTTTTCAATCGCTAACAAGCGCTTACCCATACTTCAGATACTTTTTCTAAACTCAACAGACTCACACCTACAAAACACAATTGGCCAAATTGATCATTTTCTTCTCAAAAACACATTTAGTTAAATATATACTAACTCTTCATTTCAAAATAGAACACATCTTTCTCTGCACACACTATCCATCCATCCATCCTCATCTGCTTATCCAGAGTCGGGTCGCGGGGGCAGTCAAATTAAACAAACTGGTGATCATTCTGCTTTTGGTAAAGTGTGTGTTATTGCAGTTGGAGATTTCTCTCAGTTGCCGCCTTTGAAAGGATGACCTTTGTGTCGAGATCCAAATGGTATAAGCTTGTGCGATAACTTTTCTATTGTTGAGCTAGCAGAGATTGTTCGTCAGAAAGAAGCAGTTTTTGCACAGATGCTGAATCTATTAAGGAAGCCAAGAAAAGGAGATGTCATGATACAAGAAGACCATTATTTGCTGAAGCAGCAAGAGACTGGTGAAGGGGTAAAAAGTAATGACCTTCACATTTATGCAAGAAATCGGGAAGTGGATTACTATAACTTTGAAATGTTGCATTGTGTGTGCTCTAACATTGCTGAAATAGAAGCGTAGGATTTTGACAGAATTGCAAAACTGGTCAACTGATGCGAAAGACTGGACATCATACCGCAGTTTTGAAGACTCATCTTCAGCAAGTCCTTCATCTTGATATCGATGCCCGTGTCATGCTACTTAAAAACATAGATGTTTCTGAAGGCCTTGTGAATGGTGCTTTTGGCATAGCTTCTAAAGTCTGTTACGGAAATTATTCTTTTCCTTCATGCATATATGTGACTTTTGATGATTGCAGAATTGGAAGAAATGCTAGAGCAGGGGTCGGCAACCTTAGGCACGCGTGCCATCATGGGCACGCGTAAGTTTAACCAGTGGCACACTGGCAATATCTTTTTTTAAACTTTATCTTCTCTTAATAAAAAAAAATGGAAGTAGGCTACACGCTCTTCCGGTTAATATAGTACGATGTTTTATAATCCGCATGGGACATTTGCCTACATTACGTTATGACTTCCACAGACATTGCCGTAGCGCAACCTACTTTGATTGATCCATCCGCTTACATAAAACACAAGCCTCTGATTGGCTACCGTACCGTAGTAGCAGAGCACTCTGCTGGAGCCGGACTCCGGAGCGGGATCAGTTGCATATCTGCAATGGCAGGTTCGCTAGCTAAGAAAGTTAAAGTAGTAAATGTTCGGGCATTTCAGCCCTCCTGGACACAAGA
>JAODUH010002980.1:0-11659 GCA_027564835.1 Typhlichthys subterraneus | reverse complement strand
AAGGTAGTTACAAATGTAACCCTGACCCTTATGGCCTGTACCTTAGGGTAGTTACAAATGTAACCCTGACCCTTATGGCCTGTACCTTAGGGTAGTTACAAATGTAACCCTGACTCGTATGACCTGTACCTTAGGGTAGTTACGAATGTAACCCTTATGACCTGTACCTTATGGTAGTTACAAATGTAACCCTGACCCTTACGACGTAGGCTGACATGCATCAAATGTAATTACCGTCGGACAATGTCACAATGCACAACAACAGCCTTGTAGATGCAAGCCCTAGGGTTAGGGTATGCCTGTGCTTTAGGGTTAGAGATCTGATGACAACGTCCTACAGGCACAGACTGTCTCCCTTTAACAAGTCTGGTATAATTATTAGATTTGTTTTAAAGAAATGTTTTACACAGTGCGTGCATCTCTACGTATGGACGACATATTAAGGAGCTCATTCTGGTCATTCTGCAGGTTTCCCACCAATCCCAGGCCACAATGGAACACAAGCTCAGCAGGGATTGGCTGCTGTGCTGGAGGCAGCCAATCAGCTTGCTTCTACCGCTTCTATGGATACAGCAGAGGAAGATGAACTGACACTGCGAGAGGAGGTGCTAATCCTATCCCTATATCATAGGATAGGGTTAACCCTAGGATATGATATCATATTCTAATTTATTATGGGTGTTGGTCTTGCAGGTAGCAAATACACTCAGGTTATGCACGCAGTGCGTGAAGATTATAAATAATCGCAGGCTTTTGCGGTTACACAGGCGTACAACGCCTCATCGCAGTTTTGATTGCGGTGCGGTTAATCGTACAGCCCTATATAAGACTATTATTATTATTATTGTTCAAATTTTAAGTTTTCCTAAGTACACTTTGGTCACTGAGTTATGTAGTTGCATGTCAATCCAGATACCTGTCAAGTAGGCGGGTCCTGTGTCCTGTGTCTGCTGCAAGCAGGTGCACTGCCTGGCCTGGCCTTTAGAGGGCAGCACTCCTCTACTCCTCTGCTGCTGGGTATTCACCTTGCTGCAATGTGTTCCAGGCCACGCCCCCGCTAGCTCCCACACCACAGAAGAAGAAGCCCACCCTGGCTGTGTCTCCAGCCCCCCCTGCTGGTCAGTACACAACAACATATTTTATACCAGTGTTAATATTTGCAGTGGTGGAGACTTATTTCAAACTCCAATGAAGTGTCCCGTCGTTTGTTGTTGTAAAGTGTATATTTAATTAATCAAAATGGTGTAAATATTATCAGGTATGAACATGTATAACAGTTTGATCTGTAGTTTAGTTTTGACTATAAGCAAGAAGCAACATGACCCAAGACACAACATACCATGTTATAAACATACCATGTTATAAACATACCATGTTATAATGACCATGACACAACATAACATGTTATAATGACACAGCATACACGGTACTACTGCAGTATAAATACTACCATGTCTACAGTACTACATGATGTCCACTTGTCAGCAGCCTTACAGCAGAAGGAGGTCCAATCAGCACACAGCACCAGGCCTGTGGACCTCAGCCAGGTGGGAACCATGGTGATGCGCCTGGTGCACACACACACACACACACACACACACACACACACACACACACACTCATCCTTGTGTCTCCCAGCAGTTGCCATCGCCCCCTGGGGACCAGGAGGGGGACTTCATCCTGGTGTGCCACAGTGATGTGCAGCGCTGTCAGCAGGCAGAGCAGCTCTACACCCAGTTGGCTGCTCTGCTGGGTGAACAGATAGAGGTAGGGTTAGGGCCTGTCTGTCTGTCTGCCTGCCTGTCTGCCTGCCTGCATGTCTGTCTGTTTGTCTGCCTGTCTGTCTGCCTGCCTGCCTGTCTGCCTGCCTTTCTCTTTGTCTGTCTGCCTGCCTGTCTGTCTGCCTGCCTGTCTGCCTGCCTTTCTGTTTGCCTGCCTGCCTGTCTGTCTGCCTTTCTGTTTGTCTGTCTGCCTGTCTGCCTGTCTGTCTGCCTGCCTGTCTGCCTGCCTTTCTGTTTGTCTGCCTGCCTGTCTGTCTGCCTTTCTGTTTGTCTGCCTGCCTGTCTGTCTGCCTGCCTGTCTGTTTGTCTGTCTGCCTGTCTGTCTGTCTGCCTTTCTGTTTGTCTGTCTGCCTGCCTGTCTGCCTGTCTGTTTGTCTGCCTGTCTGCCTGCCTGCCTGCCTGTCTGTTTGCCTTTCTGTTTGTCTGCCTGCCTGTCTGTCTGCCTGCCTGTCTGTTTGTCTGTCTGTCTGTCTGTCTGCCTTTCTGTTTGTCTGCCTGTCTGTCTGCCTGCCTGTCTGCCTGCCTGCCTGCCTGTCTGCCTGTCTGTGATGTGTACCATATAAAAATAAAATATTTGTTAAGATGGTTTAATTATTTCTCTTTTTGATTGATTAGCTTTATAAAATGCGCAAACTGCATTTTTAAAAATGTTGAATATTACTGCCTTCAGTCCAAAATGGTGTTGCACCTTGTTGTTTAGGTTGAAGATTACATGAAAGCTATTAGAATGTGTTTGGTGTGTTCCATAGCCCATCTGGCTGAGTGATCTCCTAATCACAATGTTCTATTCTTCTCTCTGCCCATGTAGAAGTGCAGGACCTACTCCAAACAGTTCACCCACCTGGGAAACATCTCAGAGACAACAAAGTGAGGGTCATGTTACTGGTGCTCCATGGTCTCCATGTGGGACATTTATGGTTGTTAGGGCAACAGGGGTGCAGTGGGTAGAGCGGGAGGGGGGTAGCAGGGGGGAGACTGTATGGTTCAAACCCCACTAACTCCTCACCATGTGCCGAGGTGTCCTTGAGCAAGACATCTAACCCTAACTGCTCCTGGTGCTCGCACCTTACATGGCATCCATCACATGTTTGTGTGAATGGGTGAATGGGAGGCAATACTGTACAGCGCTTTGAGTAGCGGGAAGGTTGGGAAAGCACTATTTAAATACAGTCCATTTATATGGATGCAGTCGGGAGTCCCATTCCCACCATCCCCAAAACACAAACCACCAGGGGCGCCAGACATATAGATGCAGTCCGTTTATATAGATGCAGTCCGTTTATATAGATGTAGTCCATTTGAGGGTTCTTGTGTTTTTGCTCACAATGTTGTCAAAAGTCAAACAATAACAGATCATATTTGCTGCTCATACGTTTAGTAAGGTGGTACAGTCACAATAACTGTGTGTGTCAGGTTTGAGAAGATGGCAGAAGAATGTCAACACAGTCTGGACGTCCTGAAGCGGTGTCAGGACAATGGTCTGGAGCCCCCTAAACACCGCTTTGAGGAGAGAATGTTCCAGACAGTCAGGTTTGTCCTGCTAGGATGTGTGATGGATGACATGCCTAACCTAGTGTTAGAGGTTAGGGTTATGATGGGTTAGGTATGTAATTACATACATTAGGCTTTTTCTCTAATCTCCCAGTGGATCATTCCTTCCTCCTTTAGGATATTTCCAGAGCTGAGCAGTACTGAGATGATTGTTGAAATAGTCAGAGGGATCAACCTACCAGCTCCTAGTGGTAAGTTATTGTAGATCACAACACATGGTTGTCTGCTAGCTTGTCTTAATGCCTCTTGGTACTGTGCAGGTGTCCAACCAAATGGACTGGATGCCTATGTGAAGTTTGACTTCCCCTACCCCAGTGCAGTAAGCTAACCTCTGCAGCTGTGATGCGTCAGTGTTGGTGTAAACCAGAGCTTTGTTGCATTCAGCCTGTTCTCTTGTTTTCAGGAGCAACCGCAGAAACATAAAACAGCCGTTGTTAAGAACACAAACTGCCCAGGTAAGGGTTAAGGTTCATATGGTTCTGGTTAATGTAGTCTTGCAGAGCCAGTCTTAGCTTATGTAAAGTCTGGGACAGCGCTGGCTAACTGCATCAAAATCCACCTACTTGACAGGAGAGGTATTTTGGTTGACATGCACAACAACCAACTACGTAAGTAAATGTTAAAGTCAGACGTTAAACTTATACAGAGGAATTTGTTGCGAAACTTACCAACATGACTCAAGTATTGTTCTGTTAGATAAGTAGGCTGCTGTTCATTCTTAATATAAATGTAACAGCTGAAATTAGTAAATTAACTAGGCTACTGCACTAGTGTCACATCAGAATTACAGATACAGACTTTGTGAGTGACAATGCAAACAGCCAATGAAAATCTACTTTTATTATATACTATTATACTATTTTGGAAAGCGTTGTTGAGCTTACAGGGGTCAATGCATCAGACGTTAGCTTACAGGGGTCAATGCATCAGATGTTATCTTACAGGGGTCTATGTATCAGACGTTATCTTACAGGGGTCTATGTATCAGGCGTTATCTTACAGGGGTCTATGTATCAGGCGTTATCTTATAGGGGTCTATGTATCAGACGTTATCTTACAGGGTCTGTGTATCAGACGTTATCTTACAGGGGTCTGTGTATCAGACGTTATCTTACAGGGGTCTATGTATCAGATGTTAGCTTACAGGGGTCTATGTATCAGATGTTATCTTACAGGGGCCAATGCATCAGACGTTAGCTTACAGGGGCCAATGCATCAGACATTAGCTTACAGGGGCCTATGCTGCTGCTTCCTAGGGTTATGGTTCATAGGGTTAGGGTTGACCTACAGCTTCTGTCTGTGCCCAGAATACAATCAGGCCTTCACCCTGTCAATCAACCGCAGCCACAGGGGCTTCCGCAGGTTGGTCCAATCCAAAGGTCTCAAGCTGGAGGTCCTGCACAAGGGGTGAGTAGGCTGCCAGGGCTCCTCTGAGCCAGGCACAGCATGGGAAGCCATGTTAAATTAGCCTAGCCAGCGTGCACAGCCGATCAGGGCTGTTGATGCCAGTGATGTCTTCATGGTGCGACACAGGGGCTTCCTGCGGAGCGACAAGCCAGTGGGTGTGGCCCTTGTGAAGCTTGACCAGCTGGAGCGTCACAGCGAGGTCAGGGAGATCGTAGAGGTAATGTATCCATGGCAAAGCCTTCCTTAAGTTACCTGGCTGCCTGAAGGAATCTTATATGATTATACATAATATTTCAGTCAGGACCACTATAGTCAAAATTAGTATTTGTTATTATTTATTAAGATATTTATATTTGAAGGTATGGCTCTGTTCTGGGAGCTCCAGGCAAAAGCCATGGCAAGCCCAAGAGAGGGGGAGCAAAAAGGCCCCCTGCAGGGTACAGAACAGAGCAAGCATCCATGACAACACCGTGACATGGAGTCGTTGAGTCAGACACAGCAGAAAAGAAGGGGTGTAGCCTAAGGCCGTTTAAATAAGGGCCCGACTAGTTTGGCAGTAGTTAGTTTTGCCATGAACAGCTGGCAGTAAAATGAGCTTAGGCCTGGCCTGAACTATCGCTATGCTTGATGCATGTAATACATATTGTGTGTGTGCAGGTGCTGGATGGGCGTAAGACCACAGGGGGGCGTGTTGAGGTGAAGGTCAGACTGAGGGAGCCTCTGAGCGGACAAGACCATCAGACCATCTGCGAGCGTTGGCTTGTCCTTGACGTCCTCCAGGTAGTAGTCTGTCCCACAGACATCCTCCAGGTAGTAGTCTTCCCCGCATGGTGCATCTGCACCCTAGGGTGTCTGTAGTGTCACAAGTTACTGGACGCGTGGCGTTGTTACCATGGGAACATTAACCACATGTGGTGCCACTAATGAGAGTGAACCGCCCAGATTGAACGAGCTCATTTAAAACTACATGCAATGCAAAGCAGCATAGGACCTCTGAGTGTGCATGGTAGTTTTACCTGCGTACTGTGTAGGCCTGCTGTGTAGGCCTGCTGTGTAGGCCTGCTGTGTAGACCTGCTGTGTAGGCCTGCTGGGTAGGCCTGCTGGGTAGACCAGTGGAAGGGTTGTCTTGTTTCCTTCACTGAGGCTGTTTCTCATCACACAGGTTCTCATGTAGATAGATGCTGAAGATGTAGCAGCAAGATGTGAAGGCAACAAGGACCCTAAACAACACATGCTGCAGGAGATCCTCCAAGGGCTCTGCCTTCATACTATGTTCTACATTGTAGAATGGTGAAGACATCCAAACTATGAAGCACATTGAAATATACAGCGTATGTACATATAATAAGCTATGTGTTCCACGTTAGAGGCACAGAGTGATTCTAAGATGTCTTGTAGAATACTAACAGGCTTTCTGTGCTGGGAGGTAAGGTGGTGGGGGCTTCAGTATGTTCTCTTCAGCAGTGATGTCGAGCAGGGCATCACGTTCAAAACAACGATGATGGAACTGGCCTGCGGTGTTTGCTGGATATTAGTATAGATGGTATAGATGTGTCAATGTGCCTTTAGCAGCACCTGTGTGCACAATTACCAAAGTAATTACTGTTGCTGTAATGTTCTGCCATGATGTGAGCAAGTGGACCTTCTAATGTCTCCCCTAAACTCTCCAGTCATGGAGGTCATGAGTGGCTTTCCTGTGATCTTCACCTTCTTAACATGATCAGATCTAGTGGTACTGTAACCTTAACATGATCAGATCTATTGGTACCATGTAACTGGTTGGCCTGGTTCCTAATAAAACTTCTGAAGATCACACCCTTCCCCACATTTCACTAATTTTTAAAATGTAATGTCACTCACTGTTTATGCCAAACATCGCCATAGCAATTGTTATGCATGTCATTGTTTTCTCCCAAAAAGTAGCAGTATTGGAAAAGCTCTCAAATTCAGTCAAACACATTAGAAATACATTTTGAGCCAATAAATAACTTGTTTAATGCCATATTACGTTTTGTTACTGGTTTGCGGTCTGAAAAGTTTCATCTCTTGTTTACATATCTAGTCAAAAACCTTATTGTTTATGATTAATAAAAAAATAATTGACCATGCCCATTTAATTTTCCAGATGGATGAATTGATTTAAAAGAAATTCTTGATTATTCAGTCATGTCTAGCAAATAAATACATTTTGGTTATATTGCTGCCTTTTTTAAAGTACCAAGTTATTGCCCTAGGAAAGATGACTAATCAAACATTTTCTACAAGTTTTTCTAATACATATACTACAGGTTCTAGATAGACTGCTTGTATTCGCTGAGTTACATTATATGGATTGTTGATGCAAAGTGAAGTATTTCATAACCATTGCAAGCTCATTGTACATGCATAGAGTAGTCTAAATGGTAACTCTACATTTGAATTTTAAAATGATACCATTGACTAAACAAGTTGCATCTTATTGAAATCAGTAAAAAAAACATAAAACAAGAATGTATTGAATTTCCTTGTTTATTATGCTAATTTAAATGATGAAATTAGGTTTAAGATACAATATACATTTATCTATTGCTGTTGACCTTTAACCTAGAAATCAATCAACTCCGCTCAACTCCCTAAAATAGATTATAGTTCAGATTCAAACTTAAACAGCAATAGCAGGTTAACTGGCTCTTCTGCAGATATTCATGTGATTGTCTGGTTTCTGCAAATTGCAGCCATGAAGGGGTTATACTAAAATGCTTGACAAAACCTCTTGTTCACACTATTAATGATTAACCTTCTGATTCATTTCAATGTGGGGAAATATAATGCGTCTGCTGCACAGGTTTAATACTATAGATATATTGAATTGTCTGTGTAGCTACTTGGAACGATAACTGAAAAACTACATATTACAAAGCAACAGAAAAAAAATACATTCATATATATTATGTACATATTTTAGATCACAGAAATATAACAGCTACCTCTGGATGAGGATCAGAATCACTTTCGTACATAGTGATATTTCTTAAAATAAAAAATCCACTCTAAATTGACCACATTTATCAAATAAAATATACAGATTTGTGTAAGATCTCCTCATCGACCCCCCCCCCCCAACACAAAGAAAAAAGAAAAACCTGGTCATATTTCTCCTGTAAATGGCTTAGACTCCAGTGCAGTTTATTTATTTAGTTATTTATTAATAAAATCCAAAGGAAGAGAATTCAGAACACAGAACTGCTGATGTTGTTGAAATGTACTTTAGTCCCACTGAGAGTCTACATCCATTGTGGGTGGGATGATCATGTAATACACACAATGTTAGCATGTAGCATGTGGAACAATAGCATGTAATACACACAATGTTAGCATGTAGCATGATGAACCATAGCATGTAATAAACACAATGTTAGCATGTAGCATGTGGAACAATAGCATGTAATACACACAATGTTAGCATGTAGCATGTGAAACTGGCTTCACAGGATGTCAGTCAACAGAGTCCAAGAGCTCTGGGAAACAGTGAAGTTGAAGTGAAACCCTTCAATAGGACTTTGGGAGCTACACAGCATGCCTGTAGAAATAAGAGCAATACAGCAACAGAAAACGACCTGAAAAAGCATCAATGAAAAGTGCTCTGTGATGCAATACACCTCATGACCACATGGGGACACTCCTCACTGGATGACTGGTTAGTTGGGGGGGCGTAGAGGCTGCTACTATCAGTGTCCACAAGATAGACGAACCACAACAGGAAGGTTCCTCGAGGCTCGAGGGTGGAAGTCGTGCATGTGGTTGCTAGGAGATGACTTCCAGGATGTAGAAGACCAGCTCCATGGCGATGGGTCCCTCGCTGAGCTGACTGGCCCATGCGTGCAGGACGGGCATCAGCGCCCCGTCCAGCCCGTTCAGGTACCTGGAGGGCAGCAGCTGCCCGTTGCTGCCCGCCAGGTAGCCCACCTGGGGGGGAACGCAGATGTCAGCTGGTTGTGGCAGCAGGGTCAAGTAGGTCTCCTGACTACTGACCCCGATGGAGCTCTATTTAGCAGTACTGCCACTTCTTTAGCCCCTACCTAGCTTGTTAGCTAGTAGAACTACCTGCCTAGCCTATGAGCTAGTTAACTAATAGGCTGGGTAGCTAGCCAACCTCCCTAGGCGGCTAGTGAGTACGCTAGGCGGCTAGCTAGTAGGCTAAGTAGCTAGCTAGCAGTCTGGATAACTAGCTAGTACGCTAGGCAGCTAGTAGGTGCAAAGCAGCCCCACTAGTAGGCTGGATAACTAGCTAGTAAGTTAGGTCGCCAGCTAGCAGGCTGGATAAGTAGGTTGGATAACTACCTTGTGCGCTAGGTGGCTAGCTAGTACGCTAGGTGGCTAGCTAGTACGCTAGGTGGCTACCTTGTGCGCTAGGTAGCTAGCTAGTGCGCTAGGTAGCTAGCTAGTACGCTAGGTGGCTACCTTGTGCGCTAGGTAGCTAGCTAGTGCGCTAGGTAGCTAGCTAGTGCGCTAGGTGGCTAGCGGCCCACCTGGTCAGAGTCCAGCGTGAGGCGCAGGCCCAGCTTGGCCATGCCGTCTTCCTTCAGCGGCTGCAGGCGGGGGCCCAGGGCCCGGCAGAAGGCTCGCGCCACCCTGTCCGTCAGCCGGCTGTGGTCTGCCGGGTCGCTCAGCCTGCTGGCCTGCTCGTCACTGTGCAGGAAGAACACCTGGTGGCAGGACAGGGAACTGCAGGTAACTAATGTAGTGGAATAGGATGCTTTGACATACGACAGGCAGACAGCTACCTCCGTCCAACGGATAATTTTGCTGTTAGCCTTGAACTCAGCGCCATGGAAGATCTTGATGCTGGTGACGGACTCCATGGACCTCCCATCGATGGGGCTGACCACCCTGAAGAGCACTGCATGTTAGACTTCCTCACCACATACACACTGTGTACATGGACCACATACACACCCCTTATTGACGCTTGGCTCGTCCTCCACCCAGAGGAGATGGACCTGCTCCCGCTTCTCCTCGTGGTCCCGCGGCCCGCAGGCCACGCTGAAGTCCTTCATGTCCCTCAGGGCTTGCCGTAGAGCCTCCATAGTCTCCATGGTGACCTGGACCATCACACCGTCTGATCACAGGATTACATGTGGACCAATGAGCTGGATGCAAGCTAGGAACCGCAACGTATTGTGCCCCCACGTAGAAAAGATCAATGGATTGGTTGAAATACTGGTTTAAAACAAGAATCACACAAAAGATGCAGTAGGTGTCATGATAAACATTCTTCTTGTTCATTAAGTTAAGATAAAGTGATTCATTCCTAAATGTTTTAGTGCAATTTTATGAGTTTTACATTTATAAAATAATCACGATATCTATGTCTATCGCAATTATTTTGGCCAGGATAATTGTGACATGAATCGTCCCATGCCTAATCTCACTGCCAAAAGGTACCAATACCTAATTCAATGCCCATGGGATTACTGTGCTTGATTGGCCAGCAAACTCCCATGACCTGGACCCCATAGAACATGTATGGGGTATTTATTGTCAAGAGTAAAATGAGACACAAGACCAAACAATGCAGATGAGTTGAAGGCTGCTATCAAAGCAGGCTGGGCTTCCATAACATCTCAGCAGTGCCACAGGCTGGTCTACTCTATGCCACGCCACATAGATGCAGTATGTCATGCTCAAAGGAGCACCAACCACTACTGAGTGCTTGTACACAACACACTTTTCAGAAGACGGACATGTCTGTATTAAAAGTCTGTGTGTAATTAATTCACGATATATACGAGTTTCACTTTGACAGAAGTGTGATTTGTCACTTCAGAGAACACGTCTCCACTGCTCTAGTGTCCAGGGCGGTGTGCTGTAGACCACTGCATCAGACGCTTTGCATTGCAACTTTGTGATGTAAGCCTTGGAGGCGGCTGCTCGCCATGGTAACCCATTCCATGAAGCTCTCTACGCACTGTTCTTGAGCTAATCCGACGGCCACACAACGAGGTCTGTAGCTATTGACTCTGCAGAAAGTTGGCGACTTCTTAGACTGTGTGCCTCAGCGTGCGCTGACCTGCTCTGTGATTTTATGTGGTGGAATATTTAGTAGTGAGGACATTTCACGAATGGACTTATTGCACAAGTGGCAACCTATCACAGCACCACGCTTAAATTCAGTGAGCTCCTGAGAGCACCCATTCTTTCACAAATGTTTGTAGAAGCAGTCTGCATGCCTGGGTGCGTGATTTTATACACCTGTGGCCATGGAGGTGATTGGAACACCTGAATTCACTGATTCAGAAGGGTTTCCCAATTCTTTTGGCAATATAGTGTATACACACACACACACACACAGAATAGAGTGGTGGTGATATTGTGCCTACCTTCCACTATGCTGGTTTTAGCCAGGTAGCCTGACGATGTCTTCAGCGCTCCACTGAATACAAAGAAACAAGCCCCAGTCACTATAACACACACACACACACACACACACACACAGAGTTATCTATGTGATTTCTCTTTGGATTCTTATATTACGTATATTCCATTTTATTGTGAAGCACTTTGTGATTTATATCTGTGACAGGTGTATAAATACATTTGACTTACTTACACTGTAACACACAGAGAGAGAGAGAGAGGTAGGGAGAGGTAGAGAGGTAGAGAGAGAGAGAGAGAGAGAGAGAGGTAGAGAGAGATGGAGGGAGAGAGAGGGAGAGAGAGAGGTAGAGAGAGAGAGGTTGAGAGAGAGAGAGAGGTAGAGAGAGAGGGAGGGGGGTAGAGAGAGAGGTAGAGAGAGAGGGAGAGAGAGGGAGGTAGAGAGAGAGAGGGAGGGAGGTAGAGAGAGGTAGAGAGCGAGAGAGAGAGAGAGAGAGAGAGAGGGCGGTAGAGGGAAAGAGAGAGGGAGGTAGAGAGAGAAAGAGAGAGAGGGAGGGAGAGAGAG
>JAODUH010002979.1:0-11660 GCA_027564835.1 Typhlichthys subterraneus | reverse complement strand
AATTTGTATGAAAAGTGCTATATAAATAAAGATTGATTGATTAGAAAAAGAGTAAAACAAAAAATAAAAAACAAAAGTACGCGTGCCACGCTTGTAGCATCATACTATAAAAAAAAAGACTTGAGGCTGTAATTGCTGCCAAAGGTACTTCAGCATACTGTAGTATTGACCACAGGCTGTGAATACTTATGTACATGTGATTTTTGTATTTTGAATACATTTTCAAAAATATCAAACAAGCTTTTTTTACTTTGATATTATGGGGTATTGTGTGTTGAATTCCGAGGAAAACTGTTATTTTAATCCATTTTGGAATAAGGCTATAACAAAATGTGGAAAAAATGCACTGTAGGCTCACATAATAGTCCACGAGCCCCAACAGTTGCACATAGTAAGCACTTGTTTTAAGCATAAGCAGTTCTGGGGTTCTGAGAGGTGCTTTAACATAATTTATTAATACGAGTGCATTTTTAATCTTGGGACATTAAACAGCAGGCCTAAATCAAATGTGATCTTGAATTTGTTACCATCAAAGCACCTGTGTTTTCATACGGTCATCACCACAATCAAAGGCCATGCTGTCGATATTGAGAACGTGTTAGCCATACGTTTGATGTCGGAAGGAAAGGCTAGCTGTTTGGGTGCAACATGCCTAGTCTGCCTTTCAGGATGTATTAGCAAGATGCCTCTTTAAACTATTTACACGTATAAGTAACGGGATACAAGCAGATGCTAATTGATGATACTTTGTAATTTGTACCCGAGTGTCTTGCTAGCTACTAAGCACTACAAACCCAAACCCATAATGATTAACATTCACCTTGGACAAAAAAGGCCAAGTCCACTCTCATGTGCAGAGGACCTTGACATTAAGTTCAAAATAATATTAAAGTCAGCAAAGTATTTGGCACGGGGTCTGGCCATGCCACAAATGTACGTCAGCATTTGGCAACCATTTCCAAACTGAAAGAAGAAAATGAAAACGATTAAGCCATAAATGTGTGTGTGTGTGTGTAGCATTACCTGAGGGGAAGGTTCCATAATGTTCCCTAAACAGAATTTCACTGAAAGTCATAATGACTAATAATCATTATGTGTTGAATACAAATTGTACTGTGTGTGTATGTGTGTGTTATTTACATACACATATCTCTTTTGATATGCTTAAAAAACGTTAAATTTTTCTACACAAACGAAGGTATCTTACCGGGTGGTTAAACCACAAATGTTCTACATGGGAGTTGACATCTGTATGGACTGACTGAATTCAATCAATATAGTTGGTGTACATTCCTTTGAGTCTTCTTTCTGACCTCTGGCTGTCAGAAATTGCTTACAAATTTGTTTTGCTTGCAGTTTTTAATATACACACACACTCCAAATTTGTATGAACAGGTTAACACTTCACTTGTAACCGATGATTAGCCTAATCCATCCACAAAACAAGTTGGCTATGAATTATGCAAATGATACATCTGTTTCCGCATAAATGAATCTCCATGGAAAATGTCCTTGTCAACATAATGTGAAATCCATCCTCAGGTGTCAGCAACAGATCAACAGTGATGAAACAACCTCAGCTTTTTTGTATTCAATGAGCTCTTGGCGAAACCTCGACAGTGGGCTGCCATGACCGATGAGTTTTGTTTCAATGCACATGAACAAACATGTGCCCAGAAACCATCTTGAGGACTTTTGCCATATCTGAAGGCACATGAATCGGTTTACTTATGACGATCCGTCAAAAATCAATATCTGTGCTTGTGATATGATCTGAAATGATTTGTTTAGTTTCATCCAGTTAATAATTTAATGATTGTGTGTCTCAATGCATATCGAAACGCAAATTACACTGTTCCAATTATGTGTGTGAGCATTTTGTCTGTGTAATTGTGTGACTTTGACACAGTGGGTGGTCTCTGTATGTATGGTATCTCTGCTACAATAGCATACCTTTCTGTAGAGTCTTAATTGCCAACCGTTCCTAGAAGAGACCTCGGGCAAAACAGAAGGTAGCATGAAAAACACGCTTGTATCAATTTTGTCAAGGAGTTTTCCATGCAGTTTAGTTAAGTTTAGTTTAGTATGTAAAAAAAAAAAACAGATAATTTTTTTGTTTTTATGTATAAACTAGGTCAGATTAGTTAATATAGAGGCGTTTTTTCATCACACCGCTTCCAGTCAAACTGCAGCCGAGATAGCCTATATATTCCCCCAATACTGGTTTGTGCATGTTCAGTGCATTCGTAGGAACCTTTTGCATGCTCTGGCTTGTGACAAATGTATTCAATAGGATAAACCCCTTGAGATGTATCATCTCATTTTCACGGGGGTCCTGCTAGGTTTCACAAATATGATGAATTGTGCAATAGCAGTTAAAGATAAAAGATAAAAACATATGTACCAACTTATTTTTTGCTTCTACAGCTAACGTATTGGAATAATACTCATGTGAGTAATATTTTGGCTGATATGTAAACAAAAACACAGTTGTCAACAACATATTTCAATTTCAACTTCTTTTTCAAAAAGTTTTGTGCTCAAAGTGGTACTGTGTAAACCTCCCATTTTGGGCAGGGTGTATCTATAATCCAGGGATGGTTTGTTCTTACAGGCAATTGGGCGACGATAAACAAAACTCACTGTAACCAACCAGTTAAGGGGGTAGCACAGACATGAGACAACATTAAACAAAACTCACGTAACTAACCAGCTAAAATATCCCCCTCCCAGTAACTATCCTTTGCCCTAGCTGACAATAAATCCACCCTATCCATTTAAATAAATGGCTCTCAAATCAGAGCTGTTGTCAAAATATGCTTTTGCCATGCAATATCAAACGTGTGGCACACACCACTGGGGAAACTAATCTCCACGCTGCCAGTATAAAGCAATCGTCATCTACAGAAACAGAAAGGTTCAAATAATCTCTGCCATTACAACCTGTCAAAAAGAGAGATTGATCCCTCTATCGCCACTCTTCAGAGCAGTTATTGAAAATCACCTTCAATTTGCTCCTGATATCCAGATTGCGCTGTGCGAGTCGCTCTGTTCCGTTTGATGTGGGGATCACTCAGACTCCTTCTCCACACAGGAACGAGCAGGGCAGACAGCGTCTGGGAGATCAGTGGCAAGCCGTTGAAACTGCGCTATAGGCGCCATCGAGAGTGACGTATTTGGAAACTGAACATGACTGTTGATGGCTAGCTACAGTACGTACGCCACACTTCAAAATAATTCTGGGAACGTGTGTCAGCTCTGGCTGATCCTCTCATTTAATTGAGGGTATGCACAAAGAGACAAAGAGAAATTAAATAGCACTGTAAAAATGATTTATTGAGAATCTTGTTGACTCTTATGTTCAGATAAAATAAAATGGAATGTATTCATCCTGCATACTTTCATGTTGAATATTACATTTTATTTTTAGCTGATCAGATTTAAGCCATCAAGGTGTTCTACCAACTTAAGTTTTAACAAATCAATGCACTTGTTTTTTTACTGAAATTACAAAAGGCTTGCTTTAAAGGCTATGGTGTTTTTTTCTTTATAGTCTGGGAATAGCAGTGTCAAAGGCAAAGTCTGTGCCCTTTATAGATTAGATTGTAAATGTGGCACAAAATTCTAGTATAAACAACCAGAACACCTATTTCGATATCGAGATGTCTACACTTATTGTTATTCTGTACTAAACAAAATGTATTAAAATGTGTTGTATAACATGATACTTCCTCCTTTCTGCCTTTTAGTGCAATTTCAAGGTCTCAGTAGCATTTCTTTTGTATCACATAACTTGGGTGCCTGGCACATGTTGTATTTGATCTTTTTCCACATCGTTGACAGAATCCACCCACTGAAACACTTGAATATTCTTGTCGCACCCAGATTATCTCCACCTAAAAAAGAGGGAAAATAAAAACGAACAGAAGGAAATAAAAAACTGCTGCCACCTCGTACAGAACTTGAATCAAAACTCTACAAACTAGTTGACATGCAGGCAGTATAGAGGTCTCTGCAAAGTTATTGAACTGCTTTTTTGCTTTGTTTTTAGGAGCAACTTTTTATATTACCTGGCAAAATTCCTCTATTTGTCCCCCCGCCCCCCTTCTCTGTTTCTCTCCCCCCATAGCTAGGGCCTGTGGTTTGAACGCCTCGGTGTCCCTAGATTAGCTTCTGCTGGTGTGTATATGATTAATGAACCGGAGCCGGCTCGCGGTCAGAGCAGCACAGCGGGGTTGCGGCTACATCCCGGCAAGTGGCTGGATGGTGATAAGTTCATTGTTGTTCCTCCTGCGCGCCCCAGATAAGCCCCAGGACATCAGCCTCCACAACAGCGATGGCAGCAGCCTTGCTGTAAACTACTTCCGGCTGGCCAGACCACAGCTTTTTTGACAAACCTCCATTACCAACTCTCTGGACGTTTAGTGCTAATTTACTGGTCACGGTCATGAGGAGAAATGGTTTTGTTATATTTAACATACTTTACATTCTACAAGAGTTGCAGTGATGGACCATATTTACACATTAACATTGAATAGATTCCAGTGTTTTGAGAAGACATGTTGGAATGTGTTGATGGTTTGTACCTGGAGACATGGAATGAAGCTGATTGTCTGATAATGTCCTTGAACAGTCGGCAAGGCATCAATATGTTGCCTTGCCGTTTGTTCATTTATACAGTGATAGGATAGCTTTTGATCACTAATTACGTTTACATGCACACTTTTTTAGCTAATTGCTATAAATGTCCCAGAAAATACTTTTATTCAAATATATTGAAATATACCTGAATATGCTGATTGCCAGATCTGTATTTAGTTTAGTTTACTGCCATATTCCAGATGATGGCAGAATACAGTATGTGCCACATATTGATTATGTAGCTCAACAGGAGCTGCCCTTAAAATGTACAATAATGTCACAGTTAAGATTACTCTTGAGGTCCCAAGTAATGTTCTTGATGGATAGATGGAGGCTGTGTGCAGTTAGTCTCGCAGAGCCAGCCTTTACATTCATAAAGTCTGGACACAGCACTGGCTAATGGCATCAGTTCCTGCCTAGTTGTCAAGCGAGGTATTGTAATTGACATGCAGGACAACAAACTATGTAAATAAATGAACGAGTTGAAGTCCGAAGTTGAACTTGCAGTCGAATTTGTTGTAAAATGAAAAAACGTGACTCTAGCTGTTTACAGGTCTTGTAAAGCTGTAAAATTAGTAGATAGGCTATGGTTACTGCTTAAATAACATGTTTAATTTTAAATTAGTCAATTAAGCAGGGTTCGTACGGGTGCTGGAAAGCCTTGAAAATGCTTAAACTTTAATGTACGGTTTTCAAGGTTTTAAAAGTGCTTGTATTTTGCATAAAGTGCTTGAAACTGCTTGAAATTGTAATTGCATTGCTTTTGCATGTGCTACTTACTAGGGTCACCCGTCTTGTATAATACGGGATGGTCCCTTATTGAACGGGAAAATGCAGTCCTTTACTGAGTCAATACGGGATGCAATATATCCCATATTGCATCCCTAATGCATACACTATGTTTTTTTTTTTTTACATGCTTGGAATGACCTGAGAATTGATAAAACTGAATGAGTTTCACAAGACCTAGCAGAGAAATTATTCTGTCACTCAATGTCATTGTTGCTCTGGTTACGGAAGACTCGCAGAAGAGCCATGTACAGGCTTTTAAAAATGTCGGCACGCAGTAACGTTACGCCTCCTGCTCAAGAAAAATAAGGAGACTGAACAAATAGCCTACAGAGACACTGCACATACTGTCAGCTGATTGTCGGCCCAGTGAACGCCTGCAAACCCTACTTAATCAAGCACTTAGCATAAATTTAGCCTGTGAAGTCCACGTTCGTTTGGACCATTATCTTGCCGCTTGGGTAACCCCCTACAATTATAATAGCATAATAGGCCTGCTACTACAAATATGCATAATAATAAAAAATTAAGTTGTGTAGGCCTAATTAGTAAACCTATGTATGTATGTATGTATGTATGTATGTATGCATTATCGTGGCAAAGGTGAAGTACAAATTTTAAATAGCCAAACTTTTTTGTGCATAAACCTTAGGCCTATTCTATCTCAACTCATAAAGAAAAGGGAGCAAAAACAAAAGTGAAGGTACATTTATATTTTTGTTCAGTAGGCTAATGATAACTATTTCCTTTACATTCATGTTGTGTAGCAGAGGACTTTAAAATGTATGCATTAAAAGCATACATGGTGCATAAACATTCACCAGAATGCGGGAAATCTGGGGGAGAACCCCCAGACCCCTCGCAAGGTGTCCAATATTTTTCCACATTCAAGGTGGCCACCCTACTACTTACTGAATAGATGGAATGAGACTACATTTTTTTTGTTGTTGTTGCTTTTTGCATAAAACTAAAGCAACTCCATATCTCATGAATCATAACTAAATGTGCGTGGCTATAGTGTGATCTGCCAGTCTTTTATTTATTTTTTACGTGCGCCCTCTAATGGAATAGATGACAACATGCCAGGTGGCTTGCTTAAATGAGTCTTGGCTTGAGAATGAAACATACAAACTACGGTTAAAATGAGGGCAAAATCCTTGCGTAGCCTCCTGTAAAGTATGCAAAAAGGACATGCAGCTTTTCACCATCGGAGAGTATGCACTTTCCAGCCATGTGGAAGGTAAGGTAATTTTCTATTAGCCAAATTAAGTTTATTTAAGACAGCTGGCATGCTAATGTCAGATTTTCGAAAGGAGGAATGTAAAGTGTGTTGCTGAATCCTGCTCTCTCGCGATCTAATAAAGATGAATTTTGCACTTTAGACAGCTAGATTTTGTGATTAACGGTCGTTTTTGTGAGTGTGTGTGTGTACTGCATACTGTATCTTACGCTAGACTACCGGTAGTCTCAGCCTCTTCCGTTCATTGACACTACGTCACATAACCAACTCTGCATGCATATACCATATACAATACTCTCGTAAATTCAACACTTTACTCTCTGACTTTCAGGAAGTAATACTGTCGATAATCATCGGCTGTTTAATCCGTAACCGTAGCCTACTGTTTTTACAGATTTACAATAAGATACAGACTTCTTGTTTAGTTTTCCTCATTGCAAGTTTAATGTCCGACTTGGTCATTGAGTTATGTATTTGGTCGTCGAGCATGTCAACCAAAAACCTTGTATGTCAAGTAGGCGGGTACTGACGCAGTTAGCCAGCGCTGTGGGCTCTGCGAGACTATACTACTCGTAACGTCTTCATTTCAGTGATGAACGCATGTTGCTCTCTTTATAATTTAATCCAAATTTGAAATACTTTAAATTATTTTCTTTTTCATGCTACTAAATAAACCAATAAAGAATATCAAGAATATGACGTGCCGTTTCCCACACACACAGCCAGTTCATAAAGAGCGGTGGCTTTGAGTAAACCTATTCTACTACTACTACTAGATTTATAAATGTTCAGCAATATACAGTATATTAAATTATTTGCAGTTTAGAATGTACCTTTTATTCAAGAGTATAAAAGAAAGAGGATTTAGCTTATCGAGTGCGTTTGGTTCATTCTACTTGCTTGTCAACACCTAGTCTCAGCCTCTTCCATCCATTAGCACTATGTCACATTTTCTTATGTGACTGTGCTGAAGGTAAGGAAAGGCTGGCTCTGCGAGACTAGTTAACGCTTTGCTCCATGCGGTGTAATAAGCTTTGAAAGATTTCCCTTAGCCATCAGTCAGATGGCTATATATTCACTCTGCCTTTTCAATTGCAACATTTTAATTTACACGAAAGGCCTATATTTCAGCCCACAAATAACCTTTAGTGTATAGTCTACAGTACACACACAAAATATTTCACATCGTACTCCTTTTCATGTTTTAATCCTTTGCATGTTTGTGTTCTCTTGAGCTTCTCTGTGTGTTTAACGAGCAGATCAAGATTACGCTGTGCACCCAACATAAGCGCTATTATCAATATAGTACAGTATACTATCTTTAGACCAGGTTTTGTTGCTCAATTGCACAATCACGTTCCACTACCACATGCTAGCAATGGGATGCTAGCAATGGGCCAACAGTGTGCCAGACCACACCTCATTTATGTGGAAATAGTAGGAAACCAACGCACCCACGATCGCTCAAATGGGCACAAGCGCATTTGCTATTTAAACAACGTGGGCACTCGACAGGGAAATGACAACTGCGTCAATCTGAAACTAGCAAAGACACTTGGCGTCTGGTGTAAGATACGACTCTAAATTCTGAGCAAATATCTGTAACTATAATGATTATTGCCAAGGGTTAGCAAATGTACGTTACCGTAGTCTACACATGTCATACAGTAGGTGGATTGGCGTGCGATGACCCACACATCATGATTCTGTGTAGGCCTGTAGGTATCGCCATGACATTCCACTTTCAGGCTTAACAAACCTGAAGAATCTCTGACTGCGTGAGTTATTCTTCATGTCAGTGGGTTGTTATTACCAGGGAGTGTTTCAGCACTGTTGGAGACTGCTGGGAAAGTGAGGGAAGGGGGCCGGAAGAGGGGATAAGGGGGGGCTGTTAGAGCTCACCATTAATTTGAATGGCCTCTGTATTATTCCACTCATCTGTCTCTCACCCTATCGTTTCTCCAGCGCTACATCTGCCTCCTTAATCATGTCATGGTCTTTGTTTGTCATCCTCTCTCCCTGCTTCCATTGCTTTCCACATCCATGTATCTACTGTATATCTTCCACTCCACTTGCTCTCTTATATTGTTTTTAAAAAAATGTTTTAATTAAGAGAGCAGCTTTGTCTCTCAAAGCCCTACGCCATTGCTATATTGGAATAGACAATAGTATCTAATGGAATAGATACTAGTGTCTAAAGAATAGATACTAGTAAGTCGTGGAGAATAAATGTCAAAACGGCTTGCCATAGTATTAAGCCTTCATCTGTCAGAAGGGACAATATAAGATGTAAAAAAAAAACATCCCATATGCAGCCTTCCATAGGCAGCTTTCCATCTCTATGGCTCGGCCGAACAACAAATGGGTTAGGCAATGAGACATAACAAAAATCATAATTGCTATCCGTCTCAACACAGAACATGACTTTGGCATTTGTCTGGTTCATTGCTCCGAGCTTGCCTTCCCTGTGTGCGTCGACGTGGTTGGAATTAAGCCGTCGTCCTGATGAGACAACTCCATTACAAAAGACCATTGATCCTGCTTGCATTGGCGGGTCATTTCAATGTGCGTGTTATGCATATTGGTTTGTAATTCTTTTAGGTTTATAAAGTTGTAGTTTATGCAACCATATCTTTCATATATTAGATGTCATGTACTGTTCGTGTTGATACAGTTGTACACAGTCGGTATCATCATAGAAAATACAGCATACAGTAGCAGGTATTCATAATTACGATATAAAAATGTATATTTCATTTGTGATAATCCTGTTACATGGTTTTTAGCAGGAATATTATGTTATTCATTAATACTTCACTGATACTATCAGTAAGATAAAAGCTCTTTCTAAAAAAATTTATTTGTTATGAATGTTTATCTAAGGTCAGTACATTTTAAACTTATTAATGTATCACATTTACTTCCCTTTCATTTAAGGTGGCTTGTCATTAATTATCATCCTTTCCTATAAGCAAAAAATTGTATACATATTGTACAATATGTCATACTGTCCCAAATTCCGATAAAGTTGGGGCAGTATCGACAATGCTCATGAAAACAAAACAAAGTGATTTGTATTTTTCATTCAACCTGTAATATATTCGAAGCAGCACATTGTTTACCTTGTGACTTTAATTGTTTTGTGAAAATATACACTAATTTAAAATCTGACTCCAGCACGCTCCAAAAAAGTTGGGACAACCTTTTCAGAATTGAGGTTTGCATTTTGTGTTTTTTTTTTTGTAGTTTCACCGTAGTCCTTTTTTGTACTTGCCCACAAGTGGCTTCAAGATCAATAATAATGTACTGCACAATACTGTATCCCACATAAATACAGTACATGTTTACACAGAATACAACCCAAAATACAAATGTCAACAATACAAACAGCCTATGTGCTTTCTATTATATTGTGCATAATGCTTTCCTTCAGGGTCAATGTATCTTGGCTTGTCCCAGAGCTAAGTGGAAATGTATTCAACTCCATAGCACAGGTTTGAATCATATCGTCTGTTGAAATGAGTTGGTGACATTTCCAAACCATTGTCATACGAGGTAAACTGCCCCATGATGTGCCTCCACTTCAGCGTGCTTCAGTGAAATGCTGCTAGCATTACAGTACATTGACGAGCTGCAATCACAATGGGATCATGTCTTTTCACTGTGGTGGTCCATGCACAGTATTTTACAGCTACTCCTAGCTAAAACTCCACGACCTGAGCCCCAATATGCGATCATCCAACACATTACCCTGTTCATCCCTAAGTGGGTCGTGCACGTAACTTCCCCCCACTCCCCCAACAACTAAGCTTTGGGCCAATAGAACCTCTTATTTGATTGTTACACATCATGTAATTCTGTCATTAACCAATACCTTCACGCATGGCGCAGTGAACCATTTAGCTGCTAGCTTGGCTTATGAAGTTAGTGACAGTTATCATGGAGATGTAGACAACATCGTCACGTGACGCAAAGCTACTGTTGCCCGTCTCATTAATCAACAAATATTTATTTATGTATGTATGTATGATTTTTTTACATTTTTTATAACGCACCGGGTTCTTTCAGAAATGTGCATTTCACACTCACATTACTATTCGCCAGGCGCACCACTTAATATGTGGAGTGGCTCGTGGGACGGCTTGTTAGAAAACGGCCTGACTATGATTGATTGCTCAGTTTCCTATTCTCATTCATGTAGAAAATTGGCAAGGCCAGGAGATGCACACCTTGACAGACGCCCTGGGGAGCGGAACACACAACTGGTTGTTTACGGCCTCAAGCAAATTATTTCTATAGCTTTTGTGTTAATCCGTCGTTTGTTTGTGTAACTTTTTAAAAATATATTCCATTTCCATTGTGCCAAGGGTGCTCGGAAACAAAAAACCATGGTAATCTGGACATTTTTTATTAGACATGGTAGATGAATATTCTGCGGTGGAGCATACTTTACCTGCTCCCTCCAGGTCTGTTGATAGAATAGCAACGGTGCTTAAAATGTTTTGCGTTTGCAGAGCCTATAGTAATGTGCGTTTGCTCCTAGAGTAGCTCACACCATTCTGACGCCGGTGAAGAAATGCTCGCAAGCTACATTTTTGATGCACCAAACATTTGCCGATCTACAGTCTGTGGGTGGGATCAGGTGGTTCGATGTGCCGGAGGTGGCATTTCGATCGCTCCTCTGTTAATCGCTTGTTGTTGTTCACCCCTCCCTGTTTTCCCTCCACTTTTTTTGCCCGGTACATATACCAACAGTAATATTAACCTCTCTCTCTGTCTCTGTGTGAGAGAGGCCAGTCTCTCCTGACACCGCAGGTAGATGTGAGCAGAATAGCTCTAGCCCCCCTCCTTCATCAGCGCCCCTACTGCTGCTGTTAAATCCTAGTCCAAACACACAGCTTCGCAGCCATATGGTCTCCCATCGCCTGCTGGGCAAACACAGGCATCAGAGAACATAGCGTCAGTATAGGCGGAGGTCTTCCCTCAACAG
>JAODUH010002978.1:294-11661 GCA_027564835.1 Typhlichthys subterraneus | reverse complement strand
TCTATTTTTGTCTGCTAAATAAAGCTGATTTGTTAACTTGGACACATAGTTTCCTCCTCCTTTAACTAGATTAACGAACATGCTGGAAATGGCGTTAGGATAAACACCATATTCCGACACTCTCAAGCCAGATGATCGGACAGGTTGGTTCAATTAGCCTACCATAAGTCGGAGAGTTCCTAAATAGTCAAACATCATATGTGTACTTTGTGTCACAAAGCAAACGGGATCTAAAAATATTCGCCATTGACTACCGTACATATTTTTTCCAAACTAAGGTCCCATAACGCCGAAGTGACTTCAGCTCTCTATTGCCAGGCAAACGGGAGGGATCAGGGGTTAAAAGCATAGTCAGCTATTGCAAATTAATTGTAAGATACTGCACCTTTGGTCAAAATCATTTACGAGCCTGGCTCGTAAATAGCTACATAAACAAAGTGACGCTACGCTTTGTTTCAATACGTTTCAGTGTGTGGAGCGCCGCCGCGGAGGGATATTATTTTTGATTTAAGATGGAAGTTAGCAAGCGTTCTCGAGAATGACTAACCCTGCCCTATTTCTGGCGAGGTATGTCTAAAATCTCTGGATATATACAGACTCATAAGCGGCATGAGGTGATTAGTCTACTAGTCTGCGTTCAAGTCGGTGTGATATTTACAGTTCCTATAGGTTAAGGTCATATTGCAGATGTGGATTGAATACCAGGCAACATAACACGTACATAACAGGGAAGAGAGCACAATAAATCTACATTAAACATTTTTGTTTTAAAACGGGTTAAAAACCTACATCCAGACGAGTGTTTTAGCTCCGTAGACTTATCTCTGATACTACACGCGTCGCGGGGAAATGTTTACATGATAGGTACACTGGGCATGTGCATGCCAGTGTGTAAACAGGAAGCATTTTGGCAGAACATTTAATACTAACGAGGAACAGCATGGCGAAAAATAAGACCAGATATGTATTTTCTTGGACTGGATCACTGGAACCTTTACTGAAAAAAACCCTTGAGTCATGGCAGATACATTTTTGGCCCTCTGGTGCTGCGAAACGGACGTACAGGAGCATCAATTGATTCATTGCACATTATGACATGAGGTAGGTAGGTTACCGTTCGCTACTTAAAATGCCTAAAGCAAAAGGTTCTAAACAGATGAACCAACAAACCATCCTGTCTGTCTTTTAAAAATAAAATGAGCAAATCTGTTTGCATCAGTTCAACTCACTAAATTGCATGGCTTATTGTTATCAATAAATCCTGTTAAACAGGTGCTGCCTTGTAAAAGGGGTCGTCAACAAATTACTGTGAATCATAATTTCAACAAAGTACTAGTTCAGGCACAGTTTAGGCACCAGTACAATTTAAAAAGTATTGATTTGGCACCAGAATAGGAAAAAAAAAATGAAACAATACCCAAATTGCTTAATCACTGACTGGACTGACTGGATATTAGCTATCAGAAATCAGGATCAAATTTATATTTATATGCCTAACCAGGTATGCACACAGACCTGAGCAATGAGTGAACTATTTGGTGTTACATAGCCTTAGGAATTGGTGTATTATTTGCATAATAGCCAACAATTTGTTTGATTTGAAGATGAATTTGCTAAATAGACAGATTATTCCCTTCATGTAGCCTAATACAAAAATAAATAGGCCTACATTTTAATAATCTACGAAAAATAGGTCTTCCCCACATTGAAAATTCAAATTTAAAAACTGCCTAAAGGACATAAACTGAATATAGAATTATACATAAATATAAAACAATTTAATACTGTTACACTTGCTACTGTAGCGTTTCATATGAATTATGTTCAGGAATCATACTATTTATTTTCAACTGCCCATGCATTATCCATGCAGAGACGAGACATTACGGGAAAATGTGTCTCCACAACAGGTCCACGATACACTGCAAGACAGGCAGAACGGTTAGCTAGCACTTAGCACTTACCTGCTAAGCGCTACTAAAGTTACCTACAGTAGCTAACTATCCACATGGCGTACAGTAGATGTATGGCAGCCCTGAAGTTGCACATAACCACCTCACTGAGCCCCTGACATCTTTGTGTATTTATGACTCTATTACAAAGCCGCACAAGGCTAGTGTTATAGCACTCCACACCTCCATATCATCCCAATCTTTCTCCTTACACCTTGGGGTCAGCCTCATCCCACTAGCCACTAGTGGAGATATATTGGGGAGGGAGGAAAGAGTGGGGGTTAATAGTGAAAGCATTTAGCATTTAGTACTTTACACATTTTACAGAATTGTGGGAACAGTGTGGTGATTACATGCAAAAGCTTAAGAAGGTGGCTGTCATTTGTCATATTTACGTTGAGACATGTTAGCTGCTGTTAGATGTGTATCAAATGGTATTTCATGAAATATCTGATATATTGCCGACAGAGATAATTGTACAGGACAATACTAGGGATAACACATTTATTATTATGATATTATATTATGATATTTTGATATTATGATATATTAAGATGTTATGAATATTTTGAAGACTTATACACCAGAAAGACATAGATATATATAGCGGACATTATACAGTATTTTAACAAATATTGACATCTAATATGTTTAACATTGGATAACATTTGTTTATTTCCCCAATGCACTTTTAAAACAGCCAAACAATATCTCCATTATACTGTAGCTAACCACACACACAAGATCACATTCAAACGATTTGCTTACAGCATATAAGTCCATACTGTACATTCGCACTACACATTGAAATGTAATGGTCACATGCACACACACACACACACGCACACACACACACACACACACACACACACACAGCATACCCTAGTGATGATGTGCAGCAGCTTTAAAAAAAATCCTTCATAATGACTGCATCACCGTGGGAACCCAAGCCTAAGAGGCTTGCGGGACCCACCGAAATGTGCTTCAAAGCCCTGCCAAATAAGACACTAGGTAATACGGATGAAAGACTATGGCAGCAACCCATGGAAAAAAAAGTCTCCAATTAAAATAACTGTCAGTGGAGTATGGGTCTTCTCATGGAATGTGTATATGAGTGTGTGTGTGTGTGTGTGTGTGTGTGTGCGCTTGTATGGGAAGCACTGCCTTGGGGTAACATGGCTAGATTATACTTGGCTATGGGGGCACACAAACCATCTCTGTTTCGTTTAACCCCAGTGCGGGTACCTGTCTAATCAATCACTTCAGCAGGTCTAGTATCACACACACATACACACACACAGGTGCACTGTTCCCTGTGTGGTCCTGTGTGGCAAGAGCAGGCCAGTTCTCTCCCCCTCTGTACTTATAGACAAATTAAGACATTGATTTCCCTCCTTGTACTTAAATGTGTATTGATTTGGCTCAGTTGTCTGAAATTACCTCAGAGTTACAAACAACTAAGAAACACACACACACGCGCGCACACACACACACACACCATCATCCGTATAGAGACAGACCACATATGTGAACCTGCACGGACACACACACACGCATGTTTGTTCCACATTACCTAAAATGTCCGGCTTACTATTGACATCACGTATAACGCTCAGGCAAAACAGCTGTCACACCTAGCCTTTCCTCACACACACACACTGAGGCACACGCTCCCTCACAACACTGTCTGTTGATTCATGATAGTGCATCAATCTTGCCTGCCTCTCAGGTGTTTTACTTTACACATACTTCTGAACTAATTGCATAGGTACACACACACACACACACACACATCCGCATAGGTATCAATGTGTGCACACGCACACACACACCCATCTGTCCCCAGTGCCCCAGTATAATTGGCTGGCTCCATTGGGGCGAGCCTTGGGTGGAGCTCAGGTGATGAAGAAGGAAGCAGAGGCTGACAAATCTTAATCCTTTTTCCTCTTCATTGTTTTATTTTGTCTCTCTTGTTTTAATTAAGTGTTTCACTTTTCTTAAAAGTGATAAATGCATCATGTGCGCTTAAGTCCCGCCAAAAAATTATAAACTTTATTTACCTGTAATATATATATATATATATATAAGAAAAGTTTGAATTTAGCCTGTTATATTATAAGTGGTATGGGGCTAAATAATGAAATCGGACTATTTCCTGGTCTTAAGTTTGTATAGTATATTATCTCTTTCATAGTAGAAAAAGAGAAGACAGACAAAGAAGACAAATGTAAGAACTAGACAAGCCCGGTTCAGCCAGCCGCAGGCCTGAGCAAACACCATAGACCAATACAAAGTTTAGCATTCAAGGTTCCTCTGAGAAACTTCACAGTAGTTGGGAGGCAACGCCATTGGTGCATTACTGCCACCTACTGTCTGCATGGTGCATTACCACCACCTACTCTAGGATGTAGCGCATGCGCTTTTTAAAGATAGGGCTAGTCATTCTTGCTATCTTCGAGCTCAAATCAAAACAGTTTCGCTCTGCGGTCCTACGCAGTGGCGCATCACACAGTACTATGGCTTTGTTGATATGAGTGGTGTTCACCACTGTGCTTATGTTCCTATTTACGGCGCCAGGGTTGTCTAGATGTATCAGATTCGTTTTTCAACACGCACAGAGAATGGTAAGCTAGCGATATCCAAGGAGATATTTGGTGAATTTGACAAAAAGTGTATTTAGTTTGCAATAGCTGAATTCACCTTAATAACAAGGTCAATTAGTCAGTCAGACAGTCATTAAGCGATATTTGCTCATATTGGCCGGTCCAACTACACGCGACCCGGCAAAAAGCGAATATGTACAATTCTTGTAACATTTCTAACGGTGGTAGTTTAAGAACACCTATCTTATATGTAGTCGAGAACAGTTGTTTTATCCTTGGAGGATAAAACATACAGTATCCTCACACATTACAGAGCCAGGCACTAGGCGAGATTGAACTCCACCACTTCATATTAACTAGCAGTATCCCCAGGCTGCACAGGCGGGGCGTCCAAACTAAATGTCTGGGCTGGACACTAAGGGTTTGTGAATTGTACAGAGAAAGAGCCCGGTGTAATATAATTAGGTCTTAGTCCAGACGCCTCTGGCGGCCCCGTGGCCGACTTCTGCCAAGGAGACGGCCACGTCGGGAGGAGAGAAGGAAAAGGGGAGGGAGGAAAAAACAATAGTGGAGAAAAATAAATAATTTAGGGAGAGAGATAACAGAGAGGGCGTGAGAAAGGAGAAGTGGGCAAACAAGTGAGAAAAAAGTAGAGGTGAAGAGACAAAATACTGTAATATGAGCGGGGGAAACGTTGGGAGTACTTCTGCCCTGTTTGGTCCCGTGAGACCGCTGCTCAGAGACGCCCCGTGACCTTGCTTTTTATCACAGCACTCGCTTATCATCGACCATGTTGGGATTCTTTTTTTGTGATATTTTCACTTTGATATTTTAAATTAACAGTACACACACATGCAGACATTATGACGCAGTTGGTGCCCTTCATTTGCATTGGCATTTGCCTAAAGTAAGCAAGCATGTACTGTAGTCTATTCTATATATCAGGTTTGTTGTACAAGAAAGTTAAATTATATACTGTATGGTTAACATGACTAGCATGTTAAGATAGCTCTGTGAACCAATAACCATTCTTCTGTTGATATGTCAAGGCAGAAATCACAAATAAATCAAACATGACCTTTGAAAATCAACGTACATATTCACAATTTACAGGTATAAGCTATTCAAGGTTTTATGCTACACTTTTTGTGAAATTCATTAAACATCTCCTCGCATCTCCGTAGCTTAGCGTTCTCTGTGCGTGCTAATTAAAAATGGAGGGTACATGAACGAATGGTGCTGGAAAAAACAGCCAATGTGTGTCACGCAAAGCTGTTCTTGAGAATGGAAACTTTCTATTCAACAGCAGAGAAGGGAGTTGGAAGGGATAGGGGAGGGGAACATCTGCAGTCCGCGCCTCCCAGTCCCTCCAAGCTCGTTCTGGAGCACGGTGTCATTGATCTCCCTGCTACAGCAACACTTTAGGTAGTCCAGGAGAGCAGAGTAGCGAGGGGCTGGCGGGTAGAGTAATCAAAGGGCCAAATGAAAATTGAGAGGCAATTTAGAGAACCAATGGCACAGAAGATTCTCCACGAAGTTGGGGGGGGGAGCAGGAGAAGTGCCTGGGTGGAGGTGGGGTTGAAGGAGAGGAGATTGTGTGTGTGTGTGTGTGTGTGTGTGTGGAGATGGGAGGCTGGGTTCATGAAAGAACTGGGGAAAAACGAAGAGAAGTATGATCGATGAAAGATAAGAGTGATTCTGGATCATCTTGATTCTACTATCCTGGTAAATGAAACACTTCTTTCTTCTCCTTCTCTACAGTATGTATCAATATAGCCTCTCCTCTGCCCTTGATATGAACAATATCAGGGAATTCTGCATATACTGTAGAGCCTGTTCTGAGCTATACCATATGCTGTCCATCAATGTGAATGAGACACGTTCTGGATCCAATTTCATTTCCAATTCAGGTCAAGCCAGTGGAAATTTCAGCCTTCTATGTGTGCAGTCAGGTTTCACAAAATATTTTTGTAGAACAATTACTGTATATCTGTTGTTTATGAAAGAGTAAAATTGTGGATTACAATTTCTGCTGCTGTACTAGACAGTATACTATAGCCAAAGCCCCATCTTGTATTCAAAAAATGTGGTCTCGGTTTTATCTGATTGGCCTAGTTAGTTATATCTTGCAAAGCTGAAAGAATAATTGGTTATAGTGTATTTGCTTTTGTGCTCTATTATGTTATTACAGTATTATGCTGTGATTATAAACATTTGAAAGAGAAAATAACTCTGCAAATGTTCTTGTGCAAGACCTGAAACATTTTTAGGTGTACAATACTGTGTGAAAGTTTCATCTTTAAGGATCAATAAAGTATTATATTATGGTATGTGGCCCAGCTCCCTGAGTCACACGTGGAACCTTCCAGAGTGGAACCATTCCCTGTAACAAAGAAGCCAGCTTGCTCTCTTCAGCCAAGCAATTACAGACACAATGGCAAAATGATTTTACTCACAAACTACTTTCTACACTCCTGTAAAAGATAGAAAGTGCCAGTATCTCCCGTTAGCATGGGGCTAACAGCCTTTGTCTATAAATTATATTTACCTGTTTTTAGCTTTGCCTCAGAGAAAAATTGCACACTGATAATGGATAACACAATAAGTAAACAATTGTAATTGGAAACCTGACAGGTAAGGTCAAGACCATGGGTCCTTTACATTTTAACTAACCTTGCTAAGAAATCACTTCATTTCAGAAGAAGCCACAATATTTGTCTCTCAGACAATTGTGTGCTAACAGTACATTTCAAAATAACAGAGAGCAGTAATTTGACACATAATATGCACTACAAATCAGTCCTAAAAGCATTATTTGCATATTATAATAGCATATTATAACAGTTAAAAGTCACAGTAGTACAGCAAAAACAACAGACCTTTGTACACTGCAAAAAAAGCCTTAATTAATAGAAAATAGTAAAATATTTTTAAATCTAACCAAATTATCTTCTATTGAGCAAAAAAAAAAAACCTGTCAATGGAGTAAGCCACTTTTGCTTACTATAACTCTTACATCTAGCATAAAGGTCTAGCCACTGAAAGATAGAAATGAGCCTTAAAATATTAATGTGGTCTTTTAGCAGTCTTTAATCCATAGCATACAAGTATTAATGGTGAAGAAGCAAAGGTCAATTCCAGGGATAGAACTCACAACCTTCAGGCTGAGAGTCTAACAACCAGATCACTAGTCTACCCTAAACTATGTTGCAATGTGAAAGTCTGACAGCATATGACAATTAATATAAATAGATGATTTAACAATTTAAACATAATTTCACAGGATTTGTAAATTGAGATAATGTGATCTTTCCTTACTCTTAAAATAAGGAAAACAGTCTAGATCCTCTGCTGGGGTATTATGCAAGCCATTTGTAGTATGTTACTTGATACATCGAGTTTAACATTAGCTGCAATTTCTTGTTAAGACAAACTTACATTTTCTTAAAATTAGATGTATTTTCTAATGAAAAATATGCTTGATAAAATAATCTTTCTTTTTTAAACAAAAATAAGACTAATTTCCCAGAAATAAGGCTTTTGAATTTTCTTGAAATTCTTTTTTTTCCATGTACAGCCAGGTGTGACATACATCAAATTTATCGTTTCCCTTGTTGCCTTCCTCCTCTTTGTTGAACCGTTTACCTCCTTTATGCCCAAGTGTGTTTGTTTAGTGTACTTCTGTAGGTATCCACACATTTCCAGCTGTATACAGCATTGGAATATTTTATTTGTATATGTGCAAGTGTCTGGGTCTATTAGTTGGGTTAATTAGTTACATTACACCAGTGGGGTATACCTATGAACATGGTGCAGATACGGACCAGATTGGGTTTGGCTTTTATCCAGTTCTACCTGCCTTTACTTGCCTGTCAGAAGCGTAGCACTGGCGCCACAAAAGAGGGAAAGCCAAGATAAATCCACGCTGTGATCAGGCGCCATATCCAAACATGACATGGTGACATATGATGACTGATAATCGAGACCTAAGACACAGAAATAGACGGTGAGACGGTTTTCTTCTCACACACACGCACCCACATGCACACACACACACACACACACACACACTCACAACCATGAATCCCAATACGCTTCTTCGCAGTCTGTGTCACACGTGACATTTTCAGTTAAATCACTTTGTCAATTAATCAAATGTCAGCCAGGGATAGGGAAACGGCAGGCGTTGGCTGATAAAGGGATTGCTTATGAGCAAAAACTGCTGCATAGTGTTGGAGTTTGGTGGTGGTGGCACATTATTGTGCTAATAGTGTTACGCTTAGCGCAGGTGAGTGTAAACCCCCAGAGGGACAGTGCAGGATCCTCACAAATAGTGCACCAAGGGATCAAGAAATGGCCTTGACACAATCACATTGTGGTGGTGATTCATATGCAATTCACACAGTTAAAATGATTTGCTATTCAGTATACAACAGTATTGAATACAGGAGTTCGGCTTTAAGGGTGTACCTTAATTGGCGCCACATTTGTTAAAAAGGTCATGTGACCTGTCTTGATTAGTTGGCTGGTTGCAACATACTCTCTATGACTCTACATGAATATGCAGAGTCTAGGCAGCAACAATATTATTATAGTCCGAACATCGACCAATCATGTATGCAATCTCGGAATAAAACAGCTATGGTCTGATGAACATTTTTCTTATTATTAGCTTTTTATTAGATTGGAGTGTGAGTTGAGCTTGGCTAATCAGATATACACATATAAAGTATATCTGATTAGCCAAGCTCAACTTCAACTCCAGTCTCGCATCTCAAGTAGGAAATGCATAAATGTATTTGGATTCTAAAAAAAAAACATTTAGGGCTCTTTAAGTTAATTAATTGATAATATCAACATCAACTAAATATGTATTAAGAAATAAATTAAGAAATGTACTGTAAATTCCATTAAATAGTAAATTAATTGATTTGATATTGAAATTATAAAAGATATTGGAAAAAAATATATTGATAAATATTACAGTTGCCACAACCACATTTGTGAATCACTTAAAACACGCATTAAGTCCTTCTTTTGATTATGTAATTTTAAGACACCTATTTAGCTGTTTTGTGATCCACAAACAAATAGTGTGTGTGTGTGTGTGTGTGTGTGTGTGTTTCTCACCTTTTCAACAATGACATCCAGTAGGAGGCAGTGTTGTTCAACAAGCCGGTGGTTACCTGTGTGGTTTCCAAGTGATTCACGCGCTTGCTCTCAAAGTGTCACCTTATATTAATGATATATAATGAGAACCATCCTTTAACCAAGTATAGGTACTCTGAGGCCATATGTGGCCCATCCTTTCCTCTATAAATATAGTGCTGTACTCCACCTGAACCTAACATGAAGAACACTTGTGAAGCACCCCTTCTATTTACCAATCCTTTTTCTCTCTCTCTCTGATCACAGTGGGGTAACATGCCTATTGGCAGCAGTGACCCCCAATCCATATTTAACAACAAGGCCTTTTCCAGTAAAAATGTGTTTTCTAATGCCAGGGCTCAGAGTGTGTGTGACATCCTCTTCCATATTCGGACAAGACTCTCTATTTCTGCCCCGCCCCCTCTCTTTTTCTCCTATTTTACACATACAGTACGCACACAAATGCATTTATACATGCACATGCTGATACGCGCAAATTAAGGCCCACACTAACAGAAACGTTCTAAAAATAATTTAGCCTACCAAAAGCACACTATGCTGTGGTCAATATTGTTTCACTCATGGCTCTATAAGAGTTCAGTTTGTAGGAGAAATTGCCATTCAGATTGTCACACTTAATTCTGAAATGGTTGAAGAAGTTAAGTGGAGAGGACAGACCATTTTCTACAGCCTGTTATGTGAATAATATGGTCCAGTGGATGGCACAGAGTAGGATAGTGAGTGTCCTCTAGTGTTCAATAGAGGAAGCGCCTCTGTAAACAAATTTTTAAGAATACAGGTTCCAGAGGACACATTCAGCCTATTTTACATATCAGTTAATTCTGTTAATGGCTCTGATTAGATATATGAGTGAGCCGTTTGGTTTGGGGAGTTTCTTTTGTTTCTTATCTGTTTCATATAATTTACGTAGAATGCAGCAATAGGCCTACCTGGGATAGTATTTTCTGTCCAATCTATTTAGGTTGAAATTGATCATTCTGATATTGGGAAGACACACAATTATGCATAATAGACAAAAATATTAGCACTAAACTAACTAGCCTGTTATGAAAATGTAATGAGTAGAAAGTACAGATATTTGTGTTAAAATGGAAGGAGTAAAACGTCTTTGTCATGCAAATTAATGAGTAACGTACAAAAAGTATTTGTACTTAGCTGCTTCCCAGCTCTGAAGATGG
Organism: Typhlichthys subterraneus; assembly: GCA_027564835.1. Lineage (NCBI taxonomy): Eukaryota > Metazoa > Chordata > Actinopteri > Percopsiformes > Amblyopsidae > Typhlichthys > Typhlichthys subterraneus. The sequence goes on along the minus strand of JAODUH010002978.1, from coordinate 759 downwards.
AGCATTGTAATACATTTTAATGGAAGAAAACATGGATTGCGTCTGTTGGCGTGTCACCAATGGCATTTAGCTGTGGAGGCTGACGTAGGCAGTGCTCAGACAGCTACCATGCATGACCTGAAACAAAGTCCATTTACCCCATTACAGTTCACTTTAGAAATGCAGTTGTAGCTTCAGATTGATCGTATGTACTTCGGAATTAATGTAATATACTCAAAATACCCATTAATGCCCCCACAGATAAATAATGGGATTAGTAGTGGTGAAATCTGTGAACCTCCCCATTGACAAAAATAAACAGTTTCCTAAGCAAGTCATATCTCTTTATCTAACCAGCTCAAGAACAATCTGCTCATTGTTCATGGCTGCATAAATACATTTTAAATAGAACATGGGGCATACATATTTACGTAGGAGGATGCTAATGATGAACCTCAGGGTTGGAAGGGGGGGGGGGGGGGCACA
>JAODUH010002977.1:0-34526 GCA_027564835.1 Typhlichthys subterraneus | reverse complement strand
GGGGGGGGGGGGATAGAGGAAGGGAGAGAGAGAGAGCGAGGAAATAAACCAAGAGAGAAAAAGGGGGAAGATGAAGAGAGTGAGAGATAAAACAAAATGAAGAGATGGCGAGAGGAAGAGAGAGGGATAGGGGGAGAGAGAGAAAGAGAGACAGGAGGAGAGAGGGAGAGAGAGATGGAGAGATAGGGGAGAGAGAGATGGAGAGACAGGAGGAGAGCGAGAGGGAGAGATAGGGGGAGAGAGAGAGGGAGAGATAGGAGGAGAGGGGGGGGAGAGAGAGAGGGAGAGAGGCTAAAGCTAGCCACAGAAACATAAATCCACATCAGGACAAGCATGCTGAACCGGAGCGTTTAGACTCTGAGGCCAGGTGATTAATGGATCCATGTAACCTCTGGAGTTTAAAAATAACGAGAGCAAATCTCGCCTGGGATGGAATACTTTTGCAGTGCACAGATATTGTAAAATACACTCAGGAGATGTTTTATCCACTCAAAGGGAGCGAGCATATGTGATAGGGAGTGATGTGTGTTAAAATCAACCCAAGGTGATATATTTTAATGAAATGCTAAACTGAAATCAGTGTAACACGGTGAGCTAGCACTATATTCTCCTTTGGAAACAGATGCAGTTTAATAAGAAGCCATTAATGGAAATATTATTGCAGTGCCCTGTTAACAGCCTCTTTCCTTGCTGGCCAGGCCAAAGCCTTTTCCCTGACATCTTCAGAGCTGGCCCTGCTTAACTCACTGGCCTAAATGTAATACCTACATTTAATTGAATACATGTAAATAAAATACAAAAATATTGACAAAAAAAAAAAAGTTTATTTTAATAAATAAATAAAAACCATTATAATAAAATCATTTAAAATACAGTTTAATTTATAGCATTGGTTCTGGCAGCTGCGTGTCCCTGTACTATGCACTAGAGCTGCTGGCTCTTGCCTTCGCCATACGCTGTGGAGCTCCACCACTTACCTCACGCATACTCCAACAGAGTCTTCTGCAGCAGCCTCTGTTAGCAGCTCCCAGCTCTCCCAGTGCACAAGCAGCACCTGCAGGATACAGGGGCCACCATTAACTCACTGTTTGGCACGGGCCAGGTCAAGCCATGGTGAAAGCCTTCCTGCAGATGGAGGATTTACTGTGAAGGCTAGAACCTACAGAGTGCGTAGATACCTGGCTGAGCCTCGTGCTTCACGGAGCACAACGTTTCTTTCCATACTCATACATAAGTGACAGGGGCAGTGAAGGCTGTGCCACTGGGATCTTGGTAAAATAAGTCAGTTAATGGTCTGTTTATAAATTCATCTGTGTTTTAGTTCTATTCCCAGAACATGCTGTTTTCAGATGCGTACAAATCTAACGGGGAGTGGGGGGGCATACTTGATGTTATTATGTCATCTGTTCCCTGTGAAATGAGAGGAGATGATGTAATACTGACAACGGTAAGGTTGACTGTGTGGAGAAAGCTTGTAATCGTCCACAGGTTAACCGATCACATATCAACGTAGCCTGGATTTCACGCTGACCTACATATACACGCTTTGATAGTCAACACTGTAAATGCAACCCGAGACTCACGGGACGTAGACGCGTTGTTTTGTTTGAACGCACCATGAGCCGTTTCCCGGCCTTACACAGTTGTCTACGTCTCCATTCATAAGGCCTAGAGTATAAAAAACACCACTAATCATGTCATCACCTCTCTCTCTGTGAGGGCTAGAGTTCTATTTAGTCCTCCGTGGCTGTGGCATCACTGTGGGTCTTGCCAATGCCAAGGAAATTATTAACTTGGATTGTTGCATTGTTTTGCAATGCTGCACTGCATTAGGCAGTGTTCACTGGTGACAGCTTTATGCTCCTGCTGGAACAGCAATAATAGATCTCTGCGTTCTGCGTAGCACGTACGCCATACACGTCAACACGCATATCTTACCCACAAACCCACACAATGACAACTTCTAACAGAGAGTAGAGAATATGAGCATGTGGTTGAAATAGCTGTTATGTAACCGACACCAACAGCTAACAGGACTTGGTCTCTGCAGTGCCACCAGAGGGCATTCCTTGGTCAACGCTTAGATTGGTACATTTTTAAACCATATTACATTCCCTCAAAACGAGCATAATTTAGAACATTGCATTAGCACCGTACAACAAAGTGTTATTTGTTGTCTTCTTCTGCATGCAATAAAACACACACACGCACACACACGTAAGAATTGACTAAAAGTATTAGAGATTAAGTGCAAGAGTTCCACAAACATATAGCCAGGACCATTTTTCTTCAAGGAACATACCAGACAGAGAGCAATCGTGGTACAGTGTGCAGTGTAGAACATGCACAAGGCTTTTACTACATAAACATATCTGTGCTTTGTCAGTTATGGCTGGTAAATCTGAGAGCAATGCTGGGCCACTGAGGTCAAGTGAAGAGGAGCTCATTTTGTGGTTTTGTAATGGCACACATGCACACTGCATCGTGTGAAATTCGGCATAGACAAGGTCGGTCCATGTCTACCAAAACTTTTGACACATATCTGCTTCATGTCCTATCTCAAAGCAATATACAACTTCAAATAATCATCTAAAAATCAAATAGCCTCTTCCAAAATAAATATAGTCATGAAGTGCAACTTTTATTAAGTCAAGTCTGTCTTTTTAATTTCCTAAGCCTGCATGTGACACAGAGCTTGTGCTTTTCATTGTTTTAAATGCTGCAGCAGTACTACCCTATCAAAATAACCAATGAGACACAGCCTTATAAGTTTGCCGTTTTCTGTAAGCTATCAATATTGTATCTGCCGTGGTAGGCTATTTATTTTATTAGATTACATTTGACTATATCTGCCCATCTCTGATGTTCACTGATGTAACATTCCAACATTGCAGTAGTGGTGTAAAGATTCAAAGCTTATCCAATTAGCCTCCTGCCAAGACCTACTGAGCCAATCACTCGCTTCTAAAAGGGCACGGTCACAGCGAAGTGCTGCCAGGCGGGCACCGGTCAGCGGGGTCGCAGAGAAAAGCGAGAGGGTTTACACAATGTCTCAGAATGGGCTCTGCTTTAGGCCAGACTAATCTTCAATGAACATGCTGTTTCCCAAATATCTCTTAAAACCTTGTATCAGAGCAGGGGGAAAGCTTAGATAAGTCAAGCGTGAACAATATCACCAATGCTCAGAAAGACCACACACTGTTTCTTTAAGCTTCTTTAAAGGCTTAAAACTGAGATTTTCAGGGCAGTTTGAGTAGTTCCGTTTGAGAGGTTTTGTTCGATTTACTTTTATTTGTTGACTGATTAAATTAAATTACTGGTAGGCATAAAAATCTAAATAAATTCCAATACCTGTTCCACTGTATTGGAATTAAGTGATGACTTAAGGCACTGTTTAATTAATATTTAATGCCATTTTAAGTGTTTAATCAAATGCCTTAGTTATATAGCTAATACAATGTGATGAGGGACTTGAAAGGTGTTGCGAGCAAATGTCATTGCTTGACTCAGGCGTCGTCAGAGAGAAAGGGAATCGGTGGCCATTGAAATACACCCACACAAAAGCAAAAGTAAACTGCTAGAGTGAACCCTGATGATGTGCTGGTTACATCCACAAATGACATCACCTTGCCTTACCTAATACTTAACATTACAATCAGCAGCAACCGAAGCCTTAAATCGACCTTCAATGCTTTACTAATAAACATTGTAATTTGTGGTCACTGCTCACACGAAATGAATAACCTTACAATAGCTCAATATTGCCTTCAGTATACTGCCCTCTGCCGGACAGAGGTAGTATTGACTATAACACAAGAACAGAAGTCTATTGAGCACTGATGAACATAAAGGCAGACGGTGTTGTGTGCATGCAGCAATTCCTATTTGACCCGGGAGATTCATTGTAAGCATATACGAAGGCTATAAAGGTCATCTAGTGTGCATTGACGTTTTGGATCAGTCATGTTTTTTTCATACTCCTCTCTGAATATGGCAATCTGAATTAGGCCAAAGGTCACATTTTATTGAAGACCTTTTATTGAAAACCCTCTTTCATTAAGGGTGCATCAGGTCATATATGTCTATGGTAGAATTATGACTATTTTGTCCCTCATTTGTCACCATGGAAAAGCATAAGGTCTGGGTCAAATAGTCATGAATATGGGTCCTGCAACTGGGTGGTCTGTCATGTGACCCCAATAAAGATCCTATTGCCACATGGATCTAAGCAGTGACTACTCTTGCATGAAGCCAACTTTTGTTGTGGTGTTCAGGGGACACTGATTCATGACACATTATGCAAAACACAAGAGTGAAAAGAAGCTCTATTGAATGTATTGCAAGGACATCAGCTTCTGTATTGAGCAACATGTCGGCTGTGATCTTGTATTTTTAAATAACATTTGAAGTTATTTTTGCACATCACCACTACTACTACTACTACTACTACTACTACTACTACTACGAATAATAATAATAATAATAAATTAGTAGCAGTATTAGTACATAAATAGATAAATAGATAAAATGTTTTAATAGTAAAATATATAAATACTATGACAAATTCAACTAAAATAATAAAACCAATTGAAATAAAAACAACAACAGAAAACAATAAAATAGTGTAGCATGGGGTTAGCCCCTCTCCCCGATTCTCCTCCAGACCACCGGATGAAACACATTTTTATTTAAGATATTTTCTAGAATGGTGGTGATGCTAATGTTAGACAATCATTTAAATATTATTTTACATTTTAATAGTGGAGAGAGATTAATTTAAAAAAGTGTTTGTTTTGCAAATTGATGCAATATATATGTGTTTTTTTATAAGGACACATATACTTTATTTTACTGTTAATATGAGAATCATGGAGGAGGGTAGTGCATTACTTTGAACAAAAAAAATAAAAAATTGTGATGTGAAAATGTAAGAGTAGGACTTGGCGTAGTAGTAAGGAGGATTTGGCGTAACAGCCACCTCACCTTATAGGAAAGATGCCCCCCCTCCCCCATGAGAATTGGTGATATTTAATAAACCTATGATAGATTATTGAATAAATACAATCGAACACAATAACATAATAAGAAATCAACTTTCAGTTTAATTAAGGCTAATTGGCTGACATATGTTATGATTAACATTTGCCTATAGCAATAATATATTGCTGTAGCTATATTGAATTATTCGCTAGAGTAGACTAGCATCCATGCTTTGTCTTGTCATGTGTTAGTATAGTGTTACGTTGCAGAGTAAAAGCAACGTTCATTTTCAAAGTAAAGTTATTCTTATGCATAAAAGGTGCTTTTACTGTCACATACATGTAGCGAACTGATCCTCTGCAATTAACCCATCCCTTAAGGGAGCAGTGGGCAGCCGCTGTGCAGCCAGTGGTCGTTTTCACTGTCAGCAAACCTAATTAATGCATTAACTCCTGGACTTTAATAGCTCATATGTTCACCCCCCCCCCTTCCTCCCCCGTCCACTTGCATATCTGGCAGAGCTTTTAGCAGTTGAAGTAGTGTGTCAGTCAGTGCCATATATGCCATCGTAAAGCTATGTGGATGTGGTGTACAATGTTCGGATTAAAATATCCAATATAGGACATAATCTGAATAGTGTAGGTTTATTCTAGGTTACAGCTACACTGTCAAGCGGTTCAATGAGCGGTTTGGGCTACTACTCCGATATCGTCGGGCGGCCCCAGTGCCTCTTTTATGTTTATATTGGGGGGGACAAATAGGCTTGTTCTAAATATTGAGGGGGACACATCCCCTGCATCCCCCTTGAAATCTACGCCATTGTATCAACCGAACGCTAACTGGACAGTTCAGTTGCTACTCTAGTGTTGGTCTAGACCATAAACTGATCTTACTTGGCAGGTGATTGGACGGACTTGTGAACCAGTAGGGCCAGAAAATTTCCATTAAGAAAAGCCTTGCTCTTCTAAAAATTTTAATAAAACTGATTGCATCATCTAGACCTAGTTCATCTCTGTAGGACCCGTAGTTTTTTAGATGTTTTCAAGTCCAAGGAAGCTAATATATAAACATCACAAGAGACGAAGAGAGCAAGAAATTGCTGAACAATTGAATGCAAAAGCATACGTTGTTATTTAGGCCCAATAAAATATCTTGATAGAACCTAATTTAATATTGGACACAATGCATTGTTTGTAAGATAGAACCTGTTATTTAAAAATTGCATACAAGAAAAGCCTATGTTAAATTGCAATGTTGCATCTCACTCATTTGTATAGGCCTATAAATTATTTCAACAACTGTTACTTTTTATAATGTGGAGTTTGGTTGGTGGAAACACTGCAAAGTGTTGCTAATTACACTGCCTTATAATATGCCTACTGTGTAGTGTAGGTTAGAAGCCTATTTCTACTATAAGTGTGTAGGCTACTCGATAGGTGCTAAGCCATTAACCTAATTATAATAGAATAATAAAATAAATAAAACAAGTATAGCCCATTATTGCAAGGTTGAGTTTATTTTAAAATGTATTTTCAGACATAATATGTTTTTTGGGATAATACATTGGCAGACCTCCCTCAGTTACTCTGAGGATCCCCTAGGGGTTGCAGATTCCCTGTTGAAGATCTGCTACTGTATATGTATAATTACATATACTGTAAGCAGAGCATGACAGTTAAACTGTTCAACCTCATTATTATCAATTACAGCTGTAAAAAAACAGTGATGTTGCTGGCACCAGCGGAGGGTCACCACCAACACACCTAACTCTGCAGAGGAGCTGGCCTTGGAACTGACGGCCAGTCACTAAGGGAATAGCATCATAATCAGAACCCATACTGCTCCTTGTAAGGATATTCATAAAAGACTTACTTTTCTATTTTTATATTCTTAAAAGTTTTGTTTCATTTGACAATTTATGTGTAGTCTGCCTGAGTGGCATCATTCAGGATCCTGTGAGTATGAAGTAGGCTAACTGTCAAATGTTAATTATTGAGACACAAATTTATTTCCAGAAAATATGTCGACTAAGGGGACACTGAGACCCTTTTAGGATACTTTCGACTGGGACCCCAGGTGACAAAGTGATTAACCTTATATACCGTAGTTCTCTGGTATTAACTAACGAATATAACACAATGCCAACAGCATTACTAGACATAAATTCAGCCACATCGGCAAAACGCCTAAAACTAAGACGCTGGTTGATAGCGTGGCAAGGGGATGTCGTGCCATAATAATGTATGTCTGCCGAAAACTGACCAAAACGGCAAAAGCACATTTCATTGGTTGTATTTCCGCTCTGAAGATATTTAATCTGGTAAAAAAGAACAGGAAATATGATCATCTAGGACACATAGCATGTGAAATAATGTAGCTTCGTGCGAATGTGTTGGTGACGTCGGCAGTTAATTAATCTATTTTTTTCTTATTATTATTTTAACTAGTCACCAGTAGAGGGAGCCACAACACTACAAATTTAAATCATCAGCATCGTGTATCATGCCTACTACATCTGTGATTGTAGCCTACACCGTTTGATCAAAAACATCTGTTGAATAATATTTAATACAAGTTATCCTGCTCGTTGTGTAGGCCTACTATACCTTTAATGATGGCTGGAGGATTTAGGGTACTATCAATAGTAACCTTTACCAGGGTCATGGACAATGAGGTCTACAATGCAACATTCACTGACTGCATTGATAACATTCATTAAGATAACTTAGTTAAATGTCATATCGCTTTGTGGCTCAGGTGAAAGTTCTGTACGTCTACCAGCTGTGTGCAATTCCAAAATCGTTTTGATCCATTGCCACATACAGAGCTCACAGTGACACAGTAATAAGCATAGTGGAAATCTACACTATGACCTCCCTGGACATAAATTAAATGATATGCAATCTGTGTGATTTGATTACTAGCTTTTCTAAGATAATAATAATAATAGAATAGAACATCTTTATTGCCTATAGTATATTATATATTATTATGGCTGTTATTTCAGCCAATTCACCATTGCCATTCTGTAGACTGACTGCATGCTGCGTCCAATGGCTTCGGTGTGCCTGGTTGCACACTGTGGTAACCAATTGGTTTCTGTGAAAATGGGACTACTGGGTGTGGATTAAATAGGGCGCACATGGAAATAGAACAGTAGCCAGGGCCTCATGTTCTCTGGAGGGAATGTTCACGTTGCCTCGTGTGAAACCAGTGGATGTCTCTTCTCTGTGCTGGTGAATGTTTTTGAGCCAACCTGTCTCAGGTTAAGGCCAGTCAGTTGCATTAAGATCAGGAGCACTGACAAGGATATGGGTTTGTGCCAGCTCAGTCAGTGTCTCTTCATCTGAGACCTGGTGTAAGCCAGAACTCGCCCACAGGCTGATCTGATTCCCCTGCACCTTAAAGCACAGGGATGTATTAAGCTTAAATAAATAGCTGTGATTTTTGGCATTGAATATCTCACTTGTCACACGGGATACTGTGTTGGGGCATTTTATTACCTCTTACTCTTTGGTAGTGTCCCAGGCCAACTGTAAAATCTCCCAATCAGATGTATCTGCTACCTCGCTGATAATGGCTAACTCAGCAGCAGTCTAGCAGAGTGAAGAGTGGGCATGTTAATTACCTAATCAGCCACAGGTTCAAAATGAAGTTCTCAAGTGGGTCTGTGTGTATTTATTTAGAGTAATAAATGACACATATACTCCTCATTACAATGTAGGCTACAGTGGATTGGAATTAAGATAAGAAAGTGATCTTTGATGAAAACAAACAAAGGGAGGTGCGTCACATTTTACAGCCAGATGTCATAGTCAACACAGCGTGACAACTCCAGTGCGTTGTCCTCTCAAAGAGATGTTTGTTCCTTCAGCAGACGCCATCGCTATGACTCAGGCAACCAGATGGTCTTCCTTGCAAACTTCATCGTGGATGATGACACTCTGGGCTTTGCAGAGACGAGACTAGAAAATCACCTCCTGCTTTCTAGACATCACATTAGTAGAGGCCACACACACAGACATGGCAGGGTCAGCTGCAATGACAACTTTTGGAACACCCCAATCTGTCATAATTACAGATTATGTAAGTGTATGAGAGAAAGGCATATTGTATATGTTCTACTGTATGAGCTATGCACATGCAAAATTAAAAATAGGCCGCACTGTCTTGTGCATTACTCGTGAACTTCTTTATTCATGCAAAACATGGAGAGCTCATATATTCAGTCCTTTCTCTTTCAGATATGCTGCTAATTAACTTTGTAACTAGGGAACAAAAGGGAAAAAGGCGCCTCTGTTTTAAAAAAGGGAAATGTGGCATTGGTGTTCTAAAAATAACTTGAAATAACAATTGCAGCAGGAGGCCTAGGTCATACTGACAGACAGCTGCTAACCACATAGATGATGATTGCTTACGCTCAAACTCCCAAACACGTAGTTAACTACTGAAAATTCTCTCTGATAGATGAGAGGAGCTCGCATTTGCATAACAGTCATTAGGAAGAATTTAGATCAGAAGTGTAATATGTGAAGGAAATAATATTCACTGCTGGAGTCTTTTTATGCACATCTGCATAAAAATCTCTGTAAAAGTTTTAAAAATGAATTTGCTCTGATTAGACAGCCTATGGGTCATTTCTGTCTATAATAACCCTGAGAGAGTTTTGAGCATTTGTTGTGTTGAGGGTAACATGGATATTGATGCTGCTAGTGGTCTTATAACTAAGGTACATTACTGAGAGATAGCAGAGCTGCTAGTGGTCTTATAACTAAGGTACGTTACTGAGAGATCACGGAGCCATGAGAGTTTCTCTGCAATGACCGTATATCCATCAGTGGAAACCTCATATGATGGCTGTCATTACAGTGAGTGGGTTGTGGCTCGTGACCTGGCTATCGCACATCAGGAAGACACTTTTAGAGCAGGTATGCTTAGTTACTATTCCCCACAGGCCTCATATGGGTACGCCTCACATGTCAGTCATTAGAGCCTTTCTGAGAACAGTGTGTACATTCATCTAGCAGCCATTTGCAACAGACACACTAAAATCAATGAGAGGCACTCTAACACACACACACACAAAATGCATGTCATTGTATCCCTATCAAACATATAGGTGCAGATAGGTAGATAGATGCATTGACAAGCCTGTGAGTGTGTGGGGGTACCGTGGGGGGAGGTGTGACATGCGCAGGAGTGGGGTAGTGTGCTCCATGCAGCCCTGGGGCCCCCGGAGCAGTGTGTAACGGTCTAACGGTGGAACTTTACTATCAGCTAGATGTAACATCTAGTTTTAATAGAGCTATGTGATGTACAGTATGAGCCTGCAATTAGCACATGATGTATGTATTATACACTTATATTGTAACACTGGTCAGTGTAGGATTTAAGCATCTGCAAATCTGTAAATGTGTGCTATGTAATCTCCCAGAAAGCACCTGGGTTACTTGTACCCTTGAGCATTACGAACCCATACTCCATGGGTGCCACTCAAAGCGAGATGGACTCGGCCGGCACCCCTATCAGATGGTGGAAAGTGAATTTCCACCAAGTAGTGAAAACCTTTATCCTTAAATATGTTTATCACAAGTGTATAGTCTCTCCCCTGTATGCCATATGGTGCAGGAACGATACTATATCTATTAGCCATAACACAGAAATGTCATTGTTTGTGTCAGACTGGGGCAACATAAATGTTCCATACTCCTAATCAGAATTCCGTCATACCTTTTAATGACATTGCTGAGAACATACATAGTTCACATGCCACTTTCTTACTACATTTTGCTTTAATACAGTGATAAATTTGATTTTGTATGGCTAAAGGCTTTGTATTGAGTCTGTGTTGTGTCACTGTAGTGTAGGCTATATAGGCTAAGTACTCAGTAAGGTAGCACCAACATTGTTGTCATAGCCTGGGTTTTATTTAATTTTCTTCAATAAAAGATATAGTTACTATATTCAAAGTTGCAGTAACAACTGAACTATGTACAAAACACTGGTTATAAAATGTAAAATAATGTTCACCATGGTCACTCTTAACACATTATAGGCTCTTTTGTTTATTAGTAACTATTGTCGCAAGTAATGTTGCAAGAAGCGTAGCCGATTTGGTGCAAGGGAACGTCCTGATTCTATTATATTCGTCTGTGCTGGAAAGTGGGAGGGCGTATAGGCACACAATCACAAGGCTTTCCTGGGTGAAGTTGATACGATGGGAAGCGTGCGCTCACGGCTGCAGCTGCAAGTGAAAGGCGGCGCGGGTGTGTTGTTGGGAATGACGATGTTTAACTTGCATGTGACATCTCTGGAATCGCAGCAATAATGAGTGCCTTCAGTAAGTGCTGGAATGTAAAAGCGACGTCTGCTTGGAACGGTGTTTTCGCGATGGTGTCGCCTATTTGCGCCTTTTCCTCTGGTAGCCTAGGATCAAGCACACATTTCGAATAGCCTACTTAGACGGACGGGCGTCAGTGCCATGGAGAGGCAGACCAGAGTCAGGGAGGAAACGCCGATTTCAAAGGAAGTTAAACGCAAAGAAAAGAAACAGAAACCCGGGAGGCTTTTTAGAAAGAAATCGTTGAAGTCAGTCGGGAGTTTTATGAGCAAAATCATCAAAACTTTAGGCACTTTAGCCCACTTTGGGGATGTCGACGCACGGAACGCGGAGGATGACGACGGAGGCTTTCGGGACGGTGCACCTTGCACACTTAGTGCCAACTCAGGAATTATCAAAGAGGATATACATGTTGTCGTGGATCACACGATTAAAAAGTTGTCCACAACCACGTCTTCGTCTTCCCGCTCCTCTTCTGTGAGAGAAAAGTTGATGTGGTACTACGGAGAACGAATTCCAGGCGTTCTGGGGTTAAAAAACCACGGCAACACCTGTTTCATGAACGCAGTGGTCCAGTGCTTGAGTAACACAGATTTGCTGGCCGAGTATCTCGGACTGGAACGTTTCAAGCAGGACTTTATTCAAACCAGAGTAAACGGGCTGCTGAAAAGTGATGAATCGCACCTTGCCAAAGGAGAAGTCACTGAGCAGTTGGCTTGTCTTATCAGAGCACTGTGGACATTGGAATATACTCCACATTTGTCAGTGGAGTTCAAGGTACCCATTTACAGTATCTAGATGGTTGCACTAAATACCCAGGAACAGTTGTATTGTTGACATAGACCTAAAGGTCTACAGGCTACTGCCTTGCCTGGCAGTAGCTTGTAAATCGGTGTATGCAGTATGCCAGCTTGAAGTTTCTTGGAAAAAAACAATGCATGTCATTTAAGGAGGCCTGTAGTGTAGCCTAGGCCTATTTAATGTTTTTACTATAATGATTGATAGCGTAGAAAATGAACCATTACATATCCAGTTGTCAGCGCCATTTAGTAAAAAAAAAGGGAATTCACATTATATTGTACCTGTATAACTACTAGGTTCTAGTGCCAAAATACAGCAGACGGCACCGAAAAGCAACACCAAGGAGCAACCGAAAGTGTTTCTTCACACTGAAAATTCACAGGGCTTGTGTCGCTGCCATAAATGTCGATAGCCTACTGTACTGTAAAACCATGCTCTTCCCGCAGGCAATAACCATGTTGTACCCACAGAGTCACCGGTGGTGGATGATAATGTCTGTTGGAGAATGAGGTTGCTGCTTGGCAATGGGGATTCTGTTGTGTGAGGGCGCGGGGTTAGCAGGTGTCTGTCTTAAGTGCTGTGCTGGACCTTCTCCTTTAGCAGGCACTTAGTTACAGTGCTGACAGAAACCTTGGCAGTTATTCACCGTACCGCAGCATATGTCACTGTAGAAAACTCACAGATAAAATGTAGCGTAGATGTCCCTAACATCGTCTTCGTGTTCAGGTGCCTTGCTCAACAGACTGGGAGTATCTGATGCCACAACATATAGTCAGGATGCTCTCTGACATCTTGTCAGATACGGTCTACAGAGTAGCTTCTAGTCAAATTGTTTAACCGCAAGACTGTCTCCTTCTCCACAGTGATTTGACCCTGTACATTTGTACTTTGTTCACCAGCTGCTACTGTATGTTTCCTGGAGTTCTATGCAGAAGATAATATGGAGCACAAATAAATTCACAATGGATTTATTCTTGGAAATGCAAATTACCCTGTGTGGAGAGGGTCTAGGCTTAGCTACAGGCATTCTCTGACCTCTTAGTGAATATATAAGAAACTGTTGCTCTCCTCATCATTATATTAGTATCAGGCAGTGCACATGAGTGTGATTAAAATCAATACTGTAGCAGATTATAGGTTTGTGTTGGGGTGACTGTCGGTAGCAACTCTTTTGTGTCTTAATATAACTTTTAAATGTTATGTTTTGAAAAATAAACCTCTTCCAAAATAAGATAAAATAATACATATTTTAGTAAATTAATACCCTCTCTTGGGAGCTTGATAGCGGATGCATTTGGGAACACGAGGAAAGGAGACATGTTTTTATTAGTAGTAGTAGCAGTAGTCTCAATGAGAAATGTTCCTTTCATTTGACAAGATGTTTCTTGTGTTTAAGCCTTTTGACCTTTTTTATATAAATCACATTTCAAATTATAGAATCATTTGCCATTATCTCGTTAGCAGGTTGCATGTGCTGCTTCTGACTGAATAGCACTGTGCATATTCCCATACCTGGATAAATGTGAGCACATCCTTGATCTGAATAGGCTCACTGAATCAGCAGTGGGCTGCCTGTTCTCGCAGGCCATTTGGCAGCAGCATAATGCTAAAGTACAGAAGAACAAAACAAAGACGTAGTGCGGCATAACTGGCACGCGGCCACAATCCAGCAGCACCTGTCTGGCTCTGGCATGCAGGGCTGTGCAGGTGGGTGGAGGCTTGCAGGTAAAGGCTAAAAATAAAGGTTAAGCACCCCCCCGTGACTATGAGATGTTCTGCATTGTCCAGACTCCTGACACTGGCTGGCACAGCGAGGCACGAGGAACATTGGAATGCTCCAGCGGGAAGGTTTCCTTGACCTGCAATGGGGGCAGATGTGAGCTTTTGATCTTGACAGTTGGTTCTGATGTTCTTAAACCCCCACCCCCCCGCCCCCCCTCTTCAACCCGGGCAGGATGGTGTGCTTCCACACAGGGGCCCTGGACAGGGATGAGGCCCCCAACAGCAGTCTGTTGGTCTCCATAACACGAGAGGCCTAAAGAAAGGAGTGGATCAGTGTAAGAAGGGATAAAGAGGCCTGCTAGCAGAGCAGGAATGTAGTGCTCCCTCCCTGCTATACACAGTGTATTGACAGGTCTCATTACTTGCAGTGATTAACATGTTTTGTGACAACTTTCACAGTGAAATTAGCTCTCTGGTAAGATATATGTCAATATTTGTTTCCTCCAAACGGATTCTTAATTATTATCCAAGTCGCTGCAGGAATGTATGTGGCTAAGTGCAGTGATACAAGGATATTTGAGGCCATTTCTATGGTACTTGAGACAGTATATGAGAACTCATTCCATGCCAGTAATATGCTTTTGTTTGCCACGGGGCAACCTTTTTATTTCAATCAAATGACAACCGGGATTAATCTGCCACTCGTTGAAGGTGTGCTAATTTGTTGTTGAAGGCTCTGCTGAGTATGGATGTGATATCATCTGACAAATAGACTGGGTCATTCTGGAGGAGGTAAAAAAAACATGTGCGATCACTCAGATGTAAAATAAACACCGTTGTTGGTTAAAATATAGTAATTTGTGCTGCTTAAAATGCTGACATGATACTGAAAATCTGTTGCAAGATCGTGTCTAGTGTGATCTTTATAAATACTACTGCGGGACTGTGGACTTACCCACACAAACACATTACTTACAAGAGGCGAATATGCCTTGTCCTACAGCAATTATCCAATGTAATTATAAAAATTCAGGCCCTTCCACAACCTGAATTATATCACTGAGACAATTGCTACCTTCAAGAGGCTGGTGGTAATTACTGTTATTGCCTTGCTGTAATGACTAGCTACCCAACCGCTTGAGGTTATGCCAACGTGTCCCTGGTACTCATGGTTAATACAATTTAAAGAGTTAACAAAAACATTTTATATCAATAAAATAATTTTCTTCAGCTAATTTTGTTTATCCAAATATACAAAAGCAATCTAAGGTATTTCCTGAAATCTAACTGTGGGGCTTGTTTGCCAGGCTCACCACAATATTCTAATGTTTCTTTAGAAACTAGCCACTGTCACTATTGATTCATGACAATGGTTCCCATTGTCATGAATGAATCCCAGTGTATGAATCCCAGTGTAATTTTCCCAGTGTAAACCATACAGTTTACACTGGGAAATTACTGTAGTTCTGTATTCTCTGGCCAAGGGTTTAATGGGTTGACAATATATATCACTTGGTCCCTTTTGAGATTCAGGAGGGGAAAGAAACCTCTGACTTATTTGCATATATTCACTTTCAAGACAACATCACAAGAAAAGCTGAAGAGCCAGTTTGTTTGCCAAGTCTCAGTCCCTGGCTGTCTGCATAAATATTATGTGTGTACTTTTTTCCTCAGTAACTGCTTCACTGTAGATAAGCCACACAATTGTTACTGCTTCCTGAAGTGATGAGCTGTCACTCCTGTGATGTTGAAGAATACCCAGTTCATACTTGAATTTATCCGTAGAAGAGCACTCCTGAGGTTTACACGTGCAATTTAAGCAAACAAAACACTGCTTAAGATGCTTATGGTACGCATGAGCCTTGCCATGTGGATACAGTGGATTTGAGGAAATCAGACCAACAACCTTCCCTGCTACCAACATCAACATACTGTATAGAGCAATTAGGGGTTAATAGACGTATGTCATGGATGCAGGTGAACACAGACTTCCCAGAACACTGTATACACTAAATATGCCAAGTCAGCAAACCTTGTGTTTGTGTGTGAGTCCTACATTAATTTAGTTGGCTGTCACAAAATTGCTTTCCTCTGTTAAAATACAAAATTAGGTGCATATTATAACCCATGAACACAGTAACCCTTAAAGCTGTATTATCATTTCCTACTTTCTTTCTGACAATCTCATGACCATTACCTCAAAAAGCACCCCAGTACCTTTTGTGGGGGGTCCATGAAGGGAACATGATGGCCCCTAGTCACATAAACAGTATATTTCCAGAATTCATCTGCTCAGCGTTCTGCTGAGAACGGGAGTACATTTTACTGGTGATTGATGAGACCAGTGGATGTCTGCACTTTCAGAAGACATGGGTCACAGCCTGAGGATAGGCAACCGTAGTCTGTACCAACAACCACACCCATGTTGTCAAGACCATTAAATGAAGCAATGTGTTAGTGGCAGATTTATGGCTATATTGCATTGGAAATTGGCAATTCCAGCTATGCCTCGTAGCAATTAAGTGCATAATATTTTGAATTGACATATATGTTGAAAAGTCCAGGCTTGTGAAAACGCATTGGTATTTTATTATACAGCGGTTACCTCAACAACTGTATTAATGCAAATGACAAAATTCCAATGCCACAACAACAACACTGCTGAACCCATCATCCGTAACAGCACATTGTACCGGTCTGTCTCTCACCAGAGTGCAGTATCCAAGTATGGATCCCAGTTCCGTGGAAATTCCCAACACGATGCTCTTGAGTTCCTCCTCTGGCTACTGGACCGCGTACATGAAGATGTGGACCTGGCCTCCTGCTGCAACAACAACAACAAGGTACGGCTCTGACCGCAGGTAACAACAGGGTTTACACGTAGGTCACTTCTAGCCCCTATCCAGAGTAAATGAGTGCAGTTACAACTTGCAAGATCAGGAGCAGGTATAGTCTCATCTTGCTCAAGATGCTTACAGGTAGGCCGGGATTGTTGGAGATTGAACCTACACCTTTTTTGGTCTGAGTTGACTATTCTACCCCCCTGTTAAAGCGGTTAATGTGATTATTCTACTACCGAAGCTCAGTCACAATGAGGTTCATAACCTTGCACTCTTGTGCGGTACAGGTATTAAACTACTACTGTACTTCCTGTCTTCCTGTCTTTCTTTAAAATGTTTAATCACAAGCCCAATTACTATCATCAGCCATCGTCTTCTGTGTTTTCATATTCATTAATGCAATTACAGCTGAATCTGTACAGTATTGCAATTGGAAGCTTTCACATGTAATTCTTTATTTGTATACTTTATTATTCTTATTTCTGGCACAGAAAGAAGATATAACCAGGATATAACCAGGTAGCACTATATTTGCTGCCTTCTCAGCCTCACAACATTAAGAGTTTAATATTGGTAGTTTGCAGGAATGGTTTGTTCCTTCGGGCGATTGGGCGGAACACCACCAAGATTAGAAAGGGAGAGGAGGGAATTTATGTTACCATAGTGTACCGCTGGCTATGACTGTCCTGCCTCTAAATATCTTAATCTAACCAGCTTCCAATGTTCCGTGGGGTACGTAGCTTCCCGCCCCTTTAATTAAGGGAGATTTCAGTATGGCTGAAAATCGTCTCGATCGCTCTCATAGACGTTCACGTGTTAATTCCACAGATGGTGTGGTCAAAGTTGCTCTGGTGGCTTGACCTCGAGGGCTGTGTTATGGGTCACACATTTGCTCTGTGCTGCAGATATTATGCCACTAGCACCCTTTATATGATCCGAGGTCTGTTAGCTTGCTTTGTAACAAAAGTGTTTGTAGCGATAAGAAGTATGGTGAGTCACTGTTTGATTCTCTCCCAGCCTGCGTCCTAATGACCGCCTTTAGCCTGCGTAGCTTCTTTTTGTCAGGTTCACGCACCATGTATGTACATCGTAAACCCACCACACACAAGACTGTTGCATTAAAGTATTGTGAGTTGTTTAGACTGAGTCACTGGTTCTCAACAAATCAGATTCATAGATTAAAAAAGGAAACAACACAAAAACATATGCTCAAGAAGGACACAGATATTGATCACATTGACATTTTTGACAGTGGGTTAAGCAACGGTACATACATCAGGATTATAAATATGGGGAGTATACAGGATCTCTCTAGAGTAGCAATTACAATGGTGTTCTGAATCCATGTGGCCCATTTCTGAATAGTTTTGGTAACTTGTCTTGTTTTTCTTGCCACTTTTATTTTGAAAAATCTGCAATGTCAATTATAATACAATTACTAGAAGGTGTTGATATTGATCTAAGGAAGCTTTTTTTCAAGTTTTATTTTTATTTTTTTAACAAGATCCTTTTTAAGATGCTGTAGGCTGGGTTCTGTAGAGACTCATACCCCCTGGACAGAACTTTAATCTGCTGTGCTGTGAGCCATTAAGGCAGATTGTCATGCATCAACATGTCTTTTCCTGGTGGTGAGTCCATGCAAACACATCTACATCACCAGGAACTCCTGTGACCTCTAATGACATATTTTGCTGCAGACATTTATTGTTCGGTGGCTCTACTGTACATGCCACACTTTTGTGCTCAGAAATCAGAAATTGCAGGATTCTACAAGATCCATTCCCATCAGTGTTTTTGCAAGCATTCACTTAATGCCAACTTGGCAATTGTTTCTCAACGCATGGATAGTGATACCCTAAGATGCTTTTGGGGAGCAAAGTCACAAGAAATATTTAATTAAACCTTTAAAAATCTTTCAATGTGCAGTCAAAGAGAAGCCTCCATAGCTCGTTTTAGAAGATATATAATATATACACCTCACAGGTGTTTTGAGTATGGGAAATGCTGATTCATTAATTTTCTTGTTTTTTTAATACAGTACTTGGAAGGACAACCACAAAGGTGATACAGGCATCCATCGATAGATAACAGAACATATTACAGTAGATAACAGATTATAGATACATTAGCTAGATAACAAGATGGATAATAAAAATTATATGCTGTCTATGTCAGTAAGAGAGCAAAATAGTTCCTTTAAGCAATGTTGTGAGTGTAATAACGCAAGTAATACATGGCTTTACCAGCCACCTGCCTTTTAATTTCAAATAGACCTTTCTTGTTTACCTGGTTCCATACATGAATGTGCTGGCAAGCTGATATCCCAGGAACACAGCTTCAATCTCTGTGTGAGAGGAGCTGCCCTTCAGTTGTGGACCAGAGGTACGTGGGTCTACAGCTCTAGGCCATGGCAGGAGGCCCGGACTGGAGGGCTGTGATAACGCCTGGCACGATGAGTCTGTGACACCTCTGTTAAAATGTCGCCGCACCTTGTTAACACCCACGGAGCTAGTGAGGTGTGGAGGGATAGAATCCTGTGGCCTAAATTGTGAACAGACTTTGACTTTGTAGTGGATCAAGGAGTTCTTCAGAACTTGGCAAATGTGTCAGTGTCAAGATATGAATGTGTGTGGCTAAGGGAAGTGAAAAAAAAAACACAAGGACCCTTTATTAATCAGGCTGTCGTAGTTTTAAAGCCATGTATTTATCCGAAGCCTCTCTCTGTCTCGCTCACCTTTAACCTTCTTTCTAATGAGAAAAGTATACAGTCCGTCTCATTAGGGTGCGTTAGGAGGCCCGGCCTCGATCTGGAAGAACGCCCGGTCCTGTAGCGTCATCTTGTCTATCCATGGCAACAGCGAGAGCCCTGTTGGATTCTGCTGCGCTAGAGCCGATATATATGCATTACACTGGTTTAAAAGGCAATAATTGCTGACATTTTCACCCCGACTATTAATACAAGGTACCCATACATTCTGGCACTCGTTATGCCTTGGTAATGCCACTTTTTTCTGTGCGTTGTCAAGCCTACGCAAACTCTGTTTATTTACTCCTTTTAGAAGTTGTAAGGGCGCATTTGAGACTTTGCACGATTTATCCGAAATCAATAGAAAATATTGTTCTTACACTTACACAACAGAAAATTAGAAAATTCCAATCTTTTAATGGAGTATTGGTTTTCACGTGTCATTTGGGACTGTGTCAGCTAAAAACAATGTGAAGGGGAGAGAGAAGATGGCAGAGGGAGAGAGACAGAGACAGAAGGAGACTGCAGCGTGTGGCCTCTGTCCAGAGCAGAACATCTCATGTGACAGTTGTCTCTAATGTTTGTCCAGGCCTGCTGCCATGTGCCAGTGTGGCCTCTGTCATGGATCTCCAAGTTTATCAGTAAACATGTGGCGCAGAAAGCTTCTGCTCAGAACCGGCCCAGTATTCCCTTCTCCCTATGAATCACCTCCACTGCTTCCCTCATGGCCACCCTCATTCCCTCTGTAGGTCTTCACTCGGTGACAACGTGCAGCAAAGCCGAGTGATGCAGTCTGTTACTAGTCTGACTCCCACCGCAACAGAGCTGTTTATCACCCTTATCGTTGTTATGAGGTGGCCGGTGGAAGGGTCACTCAGCATGGAGATTTCACAAGAAACACTTGTCGCCATCATATTTGAGTTGGTCGCCTCAGTGACTCTACGGCTTGTGTTTTGCGTGGTTAACTTTAGTCCCTATGCCCGCTCTCTTTTCTCAGTTGCTACACCCTGCCAGCTGGCTGCCAGCGTGGTCCGGGGTCACTGCCAGGCTGAGGAAGGGGCTAATACACTAATTCCCAGTATGTGCGCGTTCACGCACGCGCCCAAGCGGTTAGCTTGCGCCCGCCCCACTACTAGCATAGGGCCGACCCCCACCCCATTCCCCCGCGGGGCCACACTTAATCGTTTTTCACCACACGTTTTGTTGACTCACACAGGAAAAGGGATTTGTAGTTTCCGAGCACTCCCCTCCTGCCCAACATCCTTCACCCACCCCACAGCCTCCCCGGGGCTGACTGTGGATACGAAGTCACACAAAGTGTGTCGCGGCGGTTCACGGACGGAGCGTTATGCTATGGAGCAGTTATGCTAATTATGGATGACGAGGCACAACTACAACATTTACGGTAGCCTCCCCGTGGGCTTCGTGTCATGTGGCTTACGTTCTCTTCTGGCTTGTTGATCATTTAGCACTCAGGAAACACAGTGCGAGACTCTCTCTCTCTCTCTCTCTCTCTCTCTCTCTCTCTCTCTCTGTGTCATGAATGTGACTCTTTGTAAATCAGAGGAAAGAAGGAGCTTGTTGTGCGCTGCTAGTCGGCCAAGGTGAGCACTGTGGTGATGGCTGGGGAAGCCCTAAGTGCTGCTGACAGGCAGTGGGAGAGGAGGAAGTGAGCTAGACACACCAACTGCTACTGTTGAAGCCGCACGCCGACAATCTGGGCACGACCTGGCTTTGTGGCGAGGAGCACCGCCATGTTCCTTTCTGATGACGGTCAGAGTGGGATAGCGGCAGATGACGAATTGTCATTAGTCGTTATCTGCCTTGTCATTCCCTGTCGAGGGGCGTTTCTCATCCTAATTTGACCTTTTAGCCTTTAACAACAGTAAAACTGTCCATCCATCCATCCATCCATCCATCTTCTCCCGCTTATCCGGAGTCGGGTCGCGGGGGCAGCAGCTTCAGTAAGGGACCCCGCAAAACTGTACAGTAAAACTGTGACAACCATAAACAGAACTGAAAGTTTGTATTAAACATAATGACACATGATTAGAAACGCAAGTAAACATCTGGAAATAATTTTCCCAGGCACTAACAGCATTCTGCATCTCTGGGGGGGCCCCAAACTACTGTCTTAGTGTGTAACTATGGTAATGACAGAGAAATCTTGTAGTAATAACAGCTCTATAGTACTAGCATGCTTCTATTTGTTTGTACTTGTGTTTTTGCTGTCTCTAAATGGAGATGTTATTTGTGCTGTTAGGCGATAGGGTAGGCCCACTATGACTAGAGGCGTGCCATGATATATTGGCCAGAATTTGTTTTATTTTGGTCCTCACACTGAGTTATACAGCGCCACCACAACAGCAATACCTCTAATATCAATTGAATAAGGGCTGGTCGATGCTGCTTCCAGTTCCCAGTCCATTCAGGGTTTGTAACTGTGTGTTCGTGTGTGTTTGTGTGTGTGTGTCCTTCTGTGCTTAAATGGCTTCCCATGGCTCAGAGCCGCCCAGCTGGAAAAGCAGCTCGGAGAGACAGGCCCTAATATGACCACTATTGTGTTTAAGTTCCTCTGTCACCTCTGACCCAGATTTGTGCAGATTGGCTAAAAGCCCTAGACCCCCTTTAGAGTCAGAGATGGAAGTTGCCTGCATGCATGTGTTGGTATGAGATGAATTGGGTGTGAGAGAGAAAGAGAGAGATATTTATCATGTCTTTGCAGAATACTGCAGGTGTGTAAACTATGCATGTCTAGTTAAGTGTAATGGGTGATTAATCAGTTTTAGGACGAACCACAGAAAAATAGATATTTCCATGTCTATAATTGTACAGAATGGGAAATAAATTAATCATATATTCTGATTACCGAATTACCCGCTCCAACAACAATTCACTTGAACATGACATGCTAATTCTGACTATACAAGTGGGAAGTGGTAACTTCTGACAGGAATGTGAAGGTAACATTACTCCCTGGTGTCTAAGTCTCATTGGTTCCACCTGTTTCTCTACATTCCTGAACAGAAACAGCCCTGCCTGTTCGGTAATTGTCTCCCATGTGTTTACCTTCCCAATCAGCTCTTGTGCACAGTAGTCTGTGTTCGTTTGTGTTGTGACTAATTCATCAAGTATGTTACCTACCTTCTTTCAAGCCTTCTGTCTGTTAATTCTGCTTGACCATTGCCTGTCCCTGGTACAATTCTACCTACAATGTGTTCTGGACTACCTGCCTGCCCCTGTACTGATTCTGCCTACCTGGATTCAGTCCTGAACTTGACTTGAACTTGACTATAGCGTTCTGTCAACAATAGAGAGCCAAAGTCACTTCCGTGTTTTGGGACCTACGTTCGAAAAGATATGTGATCGTCAACGGCGAGAATAAAATAATTTTTAGATACCGTTATCTTTGTGACACAAAGTAGACATAAGAATAAAACTATTGAGACTATTTTAAAGAAAAAATTTAGAGACAAGAAAGTCTGTTTGTCGTCAATATGTTGAAGTACAAGACTCTGAAAATGTGTAATTAGTAAGAACGCAAACCCCGTAAGTGTCATGACGTTTTCACGCCAAAATTGACAAGATGAAGAAAGTATTCTTTTGGTGCCGTGTGTTGTGCGAGACGAAAGCTGTAGTTCACTGAACAGTTACACACAAACTTAAAGATTACAGCAAACTGCAACGTTCTTGACTTGAAAAATTATATTTTAATAAATAGACAAACATCATATGTGTACTTACATACGTGTCACAATTCGAACTGGATCTAAAAATAATTTGAATCTCGCCATTGACGTCACTACCATGCATATTTTTTCCAAACTAAGGTTCCATAATGGGGAAGTGACTTAGGCTCTCTATACTTGCTCACAGTACCTGTTAAAAATGTGTTTTGTCCATGATGGACCTGTAACGCTCCCCTGGTCTCGCCGGGGTAGCATGGACGGAGAGGGACGACCCACATCCCCAGCGCCTCACGCCCACACGTGCGATCGGGCAGATTGCCGTCAGCCGTGTGGGCGTGAGGGCTTAAAAGACCGGGGACTACGGGGAGGGGGTGTGGGTTATTGTTAATGTCACGTTGTTAATGTCACGTTGTTACGTTTTGCTGTTGTCACGTTTTGTTTGTGTAGGAAAGTAGACGGGACTGTGCATGCCGTTTTTGGGTTTTGGTTTGTTTGAGTTCTTTTTGTTTTGATTAAAGGACGAGCCGAGGGCTCGTGGCTGATTCATCATCTTAGTTGTTTTTTCGTTCATTTGCACTCGCCTACACCACCACAGCGTTACAGGACCTGGCTAGTCGGGTCGACACTACTCGCAGTTGGCATCACTCCTGAGTCTAAATTTGAAAACTGAATGGCTAACCCTAACACAAAATGGCATTTTTTTATCGTTTAGTTTTGGGTTATGCCATGCTTTGGTTATTTTCAGTGCAGATAAATTGAGCTTTTGACATACAATCCAGATATGATGTGGTCTTCGCTCACAAGTTATATAAGTGATATACCAAAGCGCATTATGCACGTCAGCCCTGGCCAAACTCTTTTCATTAACAATGAATAAGAGAGACAAAGTTGTAAAACGAATGCCGACATGTATAGCTGTACTCTGACTAAAGTAAACCGGTATGGAAACATCACAGTGGCTTTACATTTGCCCAGAGTGATTCGAGTTGCGTGTTTTCAATGTGCTAGCAAGCGATAGCTTGCATGCAGCAAAATACTTACTTTACCTACTTAGCGATCTCGTATTTGACAAGCACCAGTGTTATCCAGAAAATGTGCCTCTGACAAAACCGATTGCAACATGAGTTAATCACAGACCGTGGTAGGATCCCCATTTTTCTCATAGGGAAAATTGCTTAGACCCAGAAGTCCTTATATGGGCATGTGCACCTCAGAAAATGACGTACGTCTTGCGAGGTCTATAGCCATTCAATCCTTCCGAAAGGAACTTTCAACACACTTATTGTCATGATGTAAATATCTGCAAGGCACATGATGTCCATGCACACACACACCTAATAAACATGGCTTCCATAATATGAGTCCCTCCTGTCTTTTGCTGTTAGCGGGGCTGCTCTCTGAGGCACATACACAATTAAGCTCTGGCTGTCTGAAGGCTCCTGACACCCCGATGAGTCACTGCTGTTTAAAGAGCAGAATAAAGACAGTGGCCGAGGCTGCACACACTGCCCGTCTGTTCTGCATCCAACACACTGCACAGTCAAGAGTCAACATTTCAGTTCCAATAAGGCTTATTTCATACACTGCTTTTCATGTTTTCAGTTTTAGTGAGACAACAAAAGTAACCTTTTCTTAAAATACTGTGATAAGTGATATTCCATTGTGTTCCTGTTATTCCTCAGAGTATACAAATAATGCATTTCTTTATGATAAACACTGTTTTAACTAGACTAGAAATGCCTTTTAACAGTTTTACACAAACCATAAAAACACATCCTAACCAGCTGGTAAAATAAACAGCATTATATTTTCATTTAATCCTCATTTGTGGGTCAAGTCTTCTGCTTATCTTTATCTTAATCATCAACCACAGCAGCAACAGGTTGACAATTAATCCACCCCAGCTCAGGGGACTTGCCTGCCTTCATTAGAATTAATTTATTTTTCCTCACCTCTCCCGCTGCTCTTATAAACACAGGCTAAATATGCTCAGGTGAGACTAAAGATGCATCCCACGTATGTGCCAGAAACACTCGCTCTACACCTGAATATGGAGAAATTTCCCTAAATTCGTCCACTTGGCTTTGCCAGGAAGCTGGGTCAAGAGGGTTGTTTATGCATTATGTCGTCCATTTTTAGAAGACATTTCTATAGAAATATCTTCCTCTCATAAACATGTCTGTATGGATGACTGTTGGCCACACAATGAGCTCTGGGGTTTTGCTGTAGGACAAATAGGTGCAAATATTATGGGCACTAGTTTTCAGACAGAAGTGGCATTAATGCAGACATTGTGACAATTCTCTTGCAAACCAATGTCTCTTTGTTTGCACTGAATGGGTCAAATTATTCCCCTTTTCCACGTTGACACGGTTCCTGGTTCATGGTCTAACGACTGTAGATGCTATGTCACTGAATTTCATTGGCTTTCCATGGTATCTCGACGCTACATCGCTGCTAGTCTCTGTTGCTTTTTGCTATCGAATCCAATGCTTGCAAGAAAAACAATGACGGACGTTCACAAAAGTAGTTAAGCCGTGGGTAAAGATAGTCAGATGGAGGGGGCAGTATTAAAATTAAGGTCTTTTGACATTAAAAGCCCTGTAAAATCAAAATGGGTTGCTGGAAGACCTGTACACAGACATACCCTAAAGGAACAGCTGAATTAAGCTTTTGTGGGTTGGTACACTCAAGATATCCAAATGTACCACTAAAAGCCCTGAAAGGGATTTTTTTTTGTTCCATAATTTGTGCCCTTTAAGCTACTGTCTTTTTTTCAGTACCGTTAAGTACCTGCAAATTTCTTACTGCACATTGTGATGTGAACGTCTCTCTGGATTTCCAATATATTTGAATAACATTGATGTGAAAGTCTGTTGATGCATTTTATCTTGTGAGGGTATTGTTTAGTTTACTTGGATTTCAAATATATTTACCATTACACATACTTAGCATTTCCTTACAATTCAGCCACTTTGACAGGTTGTTAAGCAATACCCGACACATGCTAAAAGATATCACAGCCGATTTGGGCATCCCAGACATGTTTTCAACCTCGGATCACAAAAGGCTCATTGCAAGCCCCATTAGAAGCACTGTTGCTCACATACAGTAATATGGTGAGAGGCTTTAGTACTTCAGGGGTGACCCTGACATCAGTGTCCACTCCTGGTCAATTAAATTCCTTTTAAAAGCAACTTTGACATGGTGGTGTACTGGTGGTGCCTCGAAGATATTCAGTCTCCTCTCATTCAAGGACAGTTGTCATGTTGGCATCACATGCCCAAGACCATGTTCTACTTTTAACACGTATTTCACTCCGTGTGAGCTGGATTGGAAGGGAATGCTAAGTACGTGTAATGATAAATACATTTAAAATCCAAGTATATGATGGCCTGTTTTGAATGCTAAACTATGAACCTGTGAAATGATAAACCATTCTCAAGGGATGTGCAACTCTTCAACTTCAGTTACCCAGATTCTTCACCAGCAGTGCTTACAGTATAATAAACACAGGCCACAAAATTACACTCTGACCTTTTCAAAACCAAACTGTGACTTTGTTTGGTTGGACTGAAACAGCAGCCAGTGCAACTCTGACGTCAATTTCAGTCCAGGCATCAAATCCTGTGCACTTCATACGCAAATACTCCCCGTGTACATTCACCTGGGGAGCTGATAGATGGAGGGGTCACATACAAAGACCTCACACAACCAGCTGCATGAGAAGCTCTGCTCTTCGTCAATACTTCTTCCGTTTTCAACTCTGTATTTCACTCTTAACCTTTTTTCTGTTTGTCTCTATTGCGCGCACACACACACACACACACATGCACACACACACACACACACACTGTAGTTCTCTCTGGTCCAGTAAGCCGAGTATTGAGTAACTACTAGGACTTGTCCTCAGTCACTCCAGCAGAGTACTTTCTCTACCATCCCATGCCCATCGCTGTTTCCATGGCTGTTTAAATTATTCACATCACAGCCATTACTGGGACCATACACCCTCTCCTTTACGACCAGGTACCCCTCTGCCCAGCTCTAAAAAGCCATCACATTGAGGCAGGTGGTCTTTAAGGATGGGGGGGGGATGGGGGTGCAGTGGCAGTGTACTTGTGTTGTGGCTCTAGGTGGAGAGATGAATCACTGCTGGTAACGTATCTGTGAATTATTGAAGACCTGACCACAGGCATGCGACACTGGTAATCTGTGATTTCAGGCTCCTGCTGAAATACGGACGACAAAAGACATTTGGTAGTGAGTTGTTCATCCATCACTGCAACCTTTCATCTGAACTAATAGCTAATTTTAATAACACATGTTCCAGCTTTACGAATGTCCCATGAGAAAAGCAGTAATGGAGATCTGCATGCATTTGTTACACATTTACTATACTTTTTATATATGCTCAAATCATTCCTGTACATTTGGACAAATCTGCCTAGGTAATTTATATACATTTGTAGACAACAAACTATCTATTGTCAGTCACCCTGTACAATGAATCTATTAACCACTGGTAATGTTGACATTTTAAGTCAATGTGCTGTACATTTAATCATCAAAGAAGACTGAAAAAAAAACCTGAACCTTTTTTTTTCAGTCTATTGCAGTCTTTCTGTGTAAGAGTAATAAAACAATTTTTCATTAATATTTTCTGTAATTGCGGTCATCACTATGGGACAAGCTTTAGTGGTCAGGACAATTTGAAAATGTTCTCATTTTCTTTTATTCTCTCTCTCGTGTTCTTTCTCTACAGTGTCCAAATATAAGAAGCCCGAACATATGCTATTATATCTATATCTTTCTATGCTCTCTCTCCCTTGCTCTCGCCCTCATTTTCAGTCCACTCAGAAATCACAATTAATTAACTCTAGCCTCCTGATCGTTTTACTAAGTCCGAGCTCCGGCCTTCCTCTAGTTTTGCACTCTGTATCTTTGTCATTTATCTAAATCCTCAAAATCAATTACAGTGCTGTAGGTGCCAGGTTGATGGATTTGAGTTTTAATTTTGTGCCTGGGGTCTCGCCACACACTCCGGCCATTGAGGCTTATTGATTTAACACGAGGAAGACAATTCTGTGGCGTAACATATCTCTAACAGTTGTGTTTGCCATTGAGAGTGGCTGTGACCTTTTTTATATATTTTTTTTTTCTGGGACTGGTAAAGCGTGGTATCACAAAAGCAATGTATTTCTTCTTTTATGTCCCTGGGTAACAAAGCCTGAATTTACTGTTCATGTCCTTTTAATGTTTCACATGTTTCTGTTTCAGGTCTAAGTAGGCGTTTAGTGGGGCAGCGTTTATATATTTTTTAACAAGGACGTAGTGTAGGTTACATTGGTCAATTCACTTCAGCTATACTTAAACGTGACTGAATCTGTTCTGAGGTTTCATTATATTTTGTGACTGGGACAGCACTAATGCTGCCAGTTATGGAAATGCTGTGTAATGTGTTAGTGTTTAGTATGTGGACTGCTTAAGCTGTAATGTTGCAAATATTTACAGGCGCCAAGCTGCATTAGCCTAATACTTCTAATGAGTTTACCAACTAACCCTAAAAATAGGATTTAGTTTGTTTACCACCACTTTTTTCCTTACTATTTCCATTTTATTAGGAATATTTTTATGGCAAGCCATTTCAGAGATACCATCTCAATTTCAGACAGCCACATGGCACCTTGAGATGGACCCCTTTTCTACAAGAGTGACTGAGCAACCTGTAAAATGGTTTCTTTGAGCACTGGCAGTCACAGCTAACTCCTTGGGAATTGCTTTTTAACTGATCATTTAGATAAGTTAAAAAGCTCTTATCAGAGGCACAGGTCATGCTCTGTTACATGTCCCAGTTTACTTGTTACGCTGTGCTTAAAGTCTGTTACTATTATCACACAGCTTTATAAACAGGACAGGTCTAATAGTTTGGGTTTGGAGGGGGGTTGGGGGGGGGTGAAATGCCTGACACACGCTGTAAGATACAGCCGATTTGGGCATCCCAGACTTGTTTTCAAACTCGGACCACAAAGGCTCATAGCAAGCCCCATTAGAAGCACTGTTGCTCACATACAGTAATATGGTGAGAGGGTTTAGCAAGAGGTCCTCTCGTCAAACCCCCATCGATTTGTAGATGACAATTGGTTGCTTGTTTACATCCCAGGCTTTGGTTGCCTAACCCAAAATTGCCTTGACCCAAAATGTTTCAGTCCGTCTGTCAGTCAATGTTATCCTTTGGCTGTTGCCTGAAGTTGAGATTAGTATAACCATTTTGCATCGTTATTTTGTCATCCCTTCCATTGTCTCTTGTTGCTACGTCGCTTGTGGTGTGTCCTTGGCATTAGTCTGATGGAACCATGTTCATGGCTTGTTTAAACTGAGAATCTGAACAGTTTGTAATGTGTAATACATTTCCATGTGCTTATGGAGTGTGAATATGTATTGCCATGACCATGGATATAACTATCCAGTCAAAACAGACGCTAAACCTACACTGAAATCCGTTCAGTTTGTGTCTCTGATTTGATTTTATGTACTGTGTTTGGACAAGTCTGTGAAAACGTCAGCAGTATAAGGTTAGATATATATTACTAAAAACACTTTTTTTTTTTTTACTTGACTAAACAGCAATGTGTATTGAATTGTACAGTTGTTTCATAACAACTTGGTTTATGCAAAATAGTATTCCATAGTCAGCACTATGGAAAATAAAGTTTCCATAATGACCATAGAGCATCCAGGAGACCTTGCTTTGACAAACTAACTTGCCCAGTAAGGGTTCATAACCTCTGTATATTCGAAGTCCATGAAGTTAATTGGGCCCTGTGTGTGGTTACTGTTAGAAGTCAAGTTAATAAGACTGTGTCTGGATTGTATTTCCTGAATGCTGCCTTGTTATCTCTACATAGAGATACTGTTGGAATGCGTTAGGTGGTCTGTGGAGTTAAACAAGGTAGTGAACCCAACAGCCCTACAAGTTGATATGCTTTTTTCTATTTTAGTATCAACAGGGATTCTGCTGCTAACAAAGGGTGACCACATTTTCAAACCCCCAAGAAGGGACCCTTACATTTTGTAATGCACGTTAAAGCACATGTATGCGTTTATGCCTGCACAGCTAACTAATCTAGCCTACTTGTTGCATCAGCTAACAAATGTAGTCTATTTGTTCCAACAGCTAACTAACGTAGCCTATACCTGTACTTGTTCCAACAGATAACAAATGTAGCCTACTTGTTCCAACAGCTAACTAACGTAGCCTACTTGTTCCAGCAGCTAACTAATGTAGCCTACTTGTTCCAACAGCTAACTAACGTAGCCTACTTGTTCCAACAGCTAACTAATGTAGTCTACTTGTTCCAACAGTGAACTTGCAGCAGGGGGAGCCTGCCTGGCCCAGGGTGAGTCATGAGAGAGGAGAATGATTGGGAGAAAAGAATACGATGGGGGAGCTTAAAAATTCAGGGATGACGCCTGAGCAGGAAAGCGTGATGGAGGAGGGAGTGGTTGCCATTGTGCGCGCCTGTTGAAGCACAGCACAGCTTTACGGTCGGGTTTCGGTCTCTGTAGTGCTTAAATACTCCTGGGATAATAGAGCCAGCAGTAGAAGTGGTTCTGGACTGGTAAAGGAATCTCTCTCTATCTCTCTCTCTCTCTCTATTTCTGTGTCTGTCTCTCTGTCTGTGCGTGCGTGTGTGTGTGTGCGTGCGTGTCTGTGATTTGTCAATCCCACACATTCTCACACACTCCCACACACTCCCACCCTCCTGTGCCCTTCAGGAATTCGACACCTCCCCTCAGCTCCATTTGGGAGAGGAGGTCACGGTGAAACAGGCAGCTTGGGAACGGCCGCATCCAGTATAGGGCCATGTTAGAAGAGAGAGAGGGAGAGGGAGAGAGAGAGAGAGAAACACACTGTTCAATATGTCATCCTGCCAGAAGTTATAATATTCCTAATATACATTCTGACTGCATTATTCATGATATATAAGCAGAAAAATATGTTCCTTTAAATAATATTTTAACCAGTTGGGTAGACATGAGACATTGTGATTGTTATTTAAACACATATTGACTACACATTAATTTGAGAGAGGTTGAAATGTCACACACTTATGTTTAGAGACGGGGATCTGTACACATGACATGGCCGTAACCATTGCTTACGAGCTACGACGTAGCTCAGCAAATGTTTGCAGAAGGCATGCCGATTGTTTAATGCATTGCAGATGAAGGACATCCGTCTCTAGTGCTCAGTGGCGTCTGTGTTGGCGAGGCCCTCGCTGCGTTGCGAGACCTTGCAGCCTTTTCAGTGATGTGATCACTCTCTGTTCGCTCTCGTCTCGTTTGTTTTCCCTCCGCTTTTATCTTTGGTCCAAGGCCGGCTCTGCTCGGCTCGTAGGTGAGCAGATGAAAGCGTGTGTTGAGAAACATCCCCAGAGGGGTGTGTTTCCGTCAATACCGTTCACACGTTATTGCCCAGGCGATGCAAGAATGCTGAGCAGAATATCAGAAGGCTGCTTTTAAACTTCACGAAATTGCAGCGGTACCGCCGTCCCTCATATTGGTTTTCATTCACGTTGCCATGCAGTGCAGCCAACGTCCTCTGTTGTGCGGGAGTGTAATCTAATGTCAATTGAAAACTTGAAAACCAAAAGATTTGATCTTTTAAAGGACTTGCAGTACTCTGTAATGTATTGGCCTGGGAGGTCGTCTCCCATCTGTAAGGCCTTGGGTTCGATCGAGGCCAGGGGACCACCTGTTAAAATCCATGTGCAGAGTATATCAAATAATGTTATTTTATTAAGTACACGTCACATTGGATATGAGTCTCCTGCAGTGATATCTCAAAACAATAATAGTATGGACTGAATATCACATATATAATACCAATAAAACTATACTCTATCTTGACATAAAATAAAAATGCCACTACATTTCAAATCCAATATTTTGTGTTTTTGGTACAATACTGCTCATGAATTTGTGAGCTCTAAATTCCAAACCGTTTGATAACCAAACCAAGAAGCACCAGTCCATACGCATCCAGATGGGTAGCTGAGATGGTGCCACCAGCAGTTAGGTGTCTGTTCTCAGAATGTCTTCCCCACAAGCGTTCTGTTCTGATTGGTTTAATATGTCTGTCGCCTGCGGTTGAAAATGACTGTCGCACATCGGTTAGCTGAAGGTGGTCCAATCACTTGCTATGAGTGGACTGTCTCCCGACTGATATGCAGAGCAGAACAAATTGTGAAGCTGGGAAAACCAGGATGGTGTAAACATACGGCCATGTTAATTCTTCGGGAAATGTGACATGTCCTCCTCGTCATTGCAGTGTCCTGGTGAAGCCGAGGAGGTGCTTTCTTCTGACCAGTGCCAGCAGCCCGGGGTACGCCACAGCTTTGTGCAGGAGCACTTCCAGGCCCAGTACAAGTTAGTATCACACCCACACGCCAGCCAGAATGTGAGATCATGGCACTGACAGGCAGGCGGGCGGGCGGGCCTGTCTGTCTGTCTGACGTACGTCAGACGTCTGTCTGAGGGCTGTTTGCTCCTACTTATATCCCGTGTTATGTCTCTGCAGACAGCATTACACGCGCCTCAGCCGTCGTCACGGACATCTCTGTCTTCCTGTACTTATACAGTGCATACATTATGGTTTATGGATGCTTCTATTATGCCATTATGTGCCGTGCTTCACAGTTTGCTTCTCATAAAGTTTGAAAACCACTGCGGGGTGCCATGTTTACTAGGCCATGCCGGATGGTACTAATCCAGATATGTTATCTGGCGCTGTCAATTGACAGACGGGAGAAATGAATGTGTTTTTTTATACTATTACTGTGTGGACCTACTGATAGTTATTTTCCTGTTAACCAAATATTAAGTTGTTTTGTGTCATTTTAGCATATTTATTCTTGGTGTTTTTAAAGGATGTCAAACTTGGATTTATTTTTGTTTCCCCCGCCTCTACACATTTTGCATGTTGCCTATAGGGGGCAGGATAGTCTATTCAAATGAATGGGTCATCAGCAATATCATGCAGGGCTGTAGATCCCCAGGACCTGGGTTGAGGACCACTGGATTAGATGTAGATTAAGATTCTTTATTGTCATTGTAACAAACAATATTCAAGTGCACTCAAGGACCAGGCTCAATATAACAATAGATTAAAATAGATTAAAATCTAGCTCCATTCACACATCCTACCATTTACATATAAAACATACAATTATTACCCTTGCCAACATATGCAGTTAAAAAAAGGATAAAGTGCTCAGTTGGGATGGAAGTGCTCATAAATATTGCACATAAAACCTGATTATGTTCTTAAAGTTGTGATGCGTACCGATTAGCTTTCAGTTCAGAGTTCAGTATGATGATGGCTTTGGAGTAAAAGCTGTTCATGAATCTTGTGGTGCATACCATGCCAGGGTGCCGTATATGTGAGGATAACTTGCATCTGCAAGTGTGACTATTTTAGCGGTGCTGGTGGATGGAGCACAGTGTACAGAGATCAGACCTTGTGGGGGCTCCCGTGCTGAGGGTCAGAGTGGAAGAGTAGTGAGGGCCCGTCCTGACTAACTGTGGGGTGGTTAGTCAAGAAGTCCTTAATCCAAAGACAGATGTCGGACATCTTGAAGAACAGTCTGCTGAGCAAGATGTGTGTTAAACGCAGAGCTGTGGTCCACAAACGGCAGCTGGGCGTATGCCTCCCGCTGTTCCAGGTGGTACAACACAGTGTGGAGGATATAGGAGGTGGCGTCATCATCTTTGCTCTGTATACATATTGGTGAGGATCCAGCTCGGGTGGCAGAGCAGCCTTGATGTGTTGCAGAACCAGTCTCTCCAGGCACTTCACACAGGCCTGTAATCATTCAGTGCATTTACATGTACTTGGTTATGCCCGGTTATGATCAGGTTTTTAAAGATACCGTTTTGTATTTGCTCATGTAAACACCATATCCTGGTTTTGAGAAACCTGGTTTTGCGAGGTGTACTCCGACATAAACCGGGACACTGTTCCATGTATACACCTTATCCTGTGTTCCATGTATACAACTTATCCTGTTCCATGTATACACCTTATCCTGTGTTCCATGTTTACACCTTATACTGTTCCATGTTTACACCTTATACTGTGTTCCATGTATACACCTTATACTGTTCCATGTATACACCTTATACTGTGTTCCATGTTTACACCTTATACTGTTCCATGTTTACACCTTATCCTGTGTTCCATGTTTACACCTTATACTGTTCCATGTTTACACCTTATACTGTGTTCCATGTTTATACCTTATACTGTTCCATGTTTACACCTTATCCTGTTCCATGTTTACACCTTATACTGTGTTCCATGTTTACACCTTATCCTGTTCCATGTTTACACCTTATACTGTGTT
>JAODUH010002976.1:0-11661 GCA_027564835.1 Typhlichthys subterraneus | reverse complement strand
TGTGTTTTGTGTGTGTTTATATATATATATATATATATATATATATATATATATATATATATATAGGGTATATAAAATGCATACTGGTATCTGGTATCCTCTAAATAGTTTTCATAGTCTAATTATAGCTGGATCCCAACTCCTGGAGTCCATATTTAAAAACAAAAAATAGTACAGAATAAAGTTTGTTATTTACAAATGTGGGCTAAACAAAACAAAACAAAACAAAACAACACACAAATATGTTTTGTTGAATGTTCATGTTTAAATGGCGAAAATGCCATATAGGCCTATAATTATGTGAATGCAATATAAGCCTTCTGAACAGCCAATAGGTTCTCTTCTCCTACGTTTACCCACCTATTCTTAACTCTCTTCCAGGCTGTCATGCACAGCAACCAAAGAGAATAAGCCCAGTTAACTAAACTCTATAACCCATACATCTGCTTCTTAGAAATCCTCCACTGGCAGACAGTCTGGGACAGTATCTGTGAGTATCGAATGGCCTCAAATGCCACTCCTGCTCTATTTGGCGCTCTCTCTCCCTGTAACCAGACTCGTTCATTCATTCTCAGACACGCACATATAGTTTGACAGAGGAAGATCTAGTTTCGCATTGGTTAACATCTTGGTACACCACTCAGTGACAGTACCACTATCCAGCGAGGAGGATGGTGGGGGGGTCATATTACAATGGTAATGGCAACTAATAATAGGCTATATAGGTGTTAAGCTAAAATTACTTTTGTTGAAACTACTTTTTGAAACTATATTTTAGCCTTTTATATCACTTGGTGCAAAGGTTTATTAAAGGTTTATGATGGATGATATTGTCTTATGAGACAAATGAAAGCAGAATAACAAATAAGCATAAACCCTCCTCA
Source organism: Typhlichthys subterraneus (assembly GCA_027564835.1). Classification (NCBI taxonomy): domain Eukaryota; kingdom Metazoa; phylum Chordata; class Actinopteri; order Percopsiformes; family Amblyopsidae; genus Typhlichthys; species Typhlichthys subterraneus. The sequence continues at coordinate 10,777 of JAODUH010002976.1, read as the reverse complement.
AAAACATTTATTTAAAAAAACAAACAACTTATCCTTAATAGTTTGTGTAGCACTAAACACATATATTATTTTCAACTTTCATAAACATGATTCAAGTATCTCTGTAAATCTAATGTTTTTTTTCCCCATTGTGCATTATAAATGTAATTACATTTTGGACAAATTTGTGATACTAGTCTAGTTTTGTATGGTTCCACTAACAATGATAGCATTGCACCAGAAAGTCCTGCATTGTAGTGAGCATGCTCAAAGCATCCACTGGTACTGGTTGTGGAAAAAAACTGCTGACCTCTAATTATCAAAGTGGTAACAGTAGATGGCTTCTAGAGGCCCCCGTTACTGCATTACAAGTGCTTTGGTACAAACAAACAGAAACACGCACACACACACACGCACACACACACACACACACACAAAAACCAACTGTCCTTGTTCCCCTTTTATTCACCCTCTGATTTTTTTATCCTCCTCCACCACTTCCTGTTTTTGTGACTATTCCAAATAACAAAAATCATTATCTGTAAGCTATCTGTAAATAATTTTACAGATAGGTAAACTCTGAAACTATGTATGCATGAGAGTCACTGCTCGATTAAACAGTGTATCTGTAATCTTGTAGCTTCACTGGCCTTCAAGGGAATACAAATGTGCATACTTTACAGTATGTGCAATGCAAATGCCCTAACCATCAGCTCCGAACTTCATTCAACCTGTAGATTAAGTATATCTCCTCTTCTACCAAGTTTGACATAATTTATGGCATCTAAGCTTTTCCAAAGCAGATACCGGCTTTTCCCATTACTGTATCCCTTAAATTTAGTCACTAGAGGTTTAAATAGCCGATGAACTGATCTGTGAGAAACTTGATGACTGCATGAGACTTGTGTTTGGCAATGGAATCTTTTCCAGAGCAAAAATATTCACCAATCACCATCTGTTGGCCACATTAGAGAAATCAATACACCATCACATCACAACATGATCTGGGCTAAGTACCAATAATTAAAATATTTTGTTTTTATTATGCCAATTTTGCCTGAATACTGTATTACCAGACGTTAATCGGAAACATTTGATCATCTTAAGAGGTACAAAAACATTTTGTTTAGTAATGTAACCATGGTGATGGTTGTTGGTGATAAACACATAGGACTGACAATATGACAGAGGTAATGCGCTTTATGAAAAGCAATGTACTTGTATAAAACTATCCTTGTGCCACCACATGTGCTCTTACAATGTCACAGGCAGCATAAACAAGGAAAATAAAAATGCTTACTTGATTCAGTACCTGCTAACTTAACATGTATACCTGCTAACAAATACTCAAATCTTAATATTCACTTCACAATTAAACTATCATTATGTTAGACCCATTGATTAAAAAACAAAACGTAACATTCAGTGCTCATATCTGGTTTAACCACAGATCACCTTTGTCTTTATGCTTTGTGCACTTTGTGCCACACACAAAGTGCACAATGTTGTTGCACTGTGTTAGAGGTTTATGACCACTCAGCTATAACGGTTTACAGGGATGATTAAGTGTAATTAACAGTTGAAGTAGCCTCATTGTAACAACAATTTGACACCGTTTGCATTCACATACAAAGGTGAACTGTGTTTAATGCATAAAGTTATTTTCCCTTTAATCCAATTAGCAAATTAGTATACATAGGAGGTTTACAGATAACTTCCAGTCACATGTAAAATAAAATAAAATAAAGAATGTACACCGCCCATGTCATGTTGAAACATCTGTGTGTGGTATTCAGTTTAAGTGACCATATGTGGGTCATATGTCCATATGTCATTGGAGATAGAATCAGACTTTGTCATAAATATACCTGTAGCCAGTACACAATAATCAGTGTGGTAAAATGTATAGGAAATGTACATTTTCTCCCTCATTCTCAAATACACCATCCTTCTCTAAATTGAATGACTGGTTTGCGTATCCTGATAGCGGGATTGTACTGAAATCTGTTCTTCTAGATGCACTGTAGCATTAGTGTTTGTATGCTAGTTATTTTCCCTTTGACCTTAGACTAATAGGCTAAAACACAGATACATCTACTGTACACATGTAATGGTTGTGATGTCTGAATGTTTGTGTGCGTGCGTGCGTGCATGGACATGGCATGTGTATTTCTTATGTAGCTTCTCAAATCAGTATATTCAGGAATTTAGTCAAAAATGATCTGGCAAAAAAACAAGTGCTGTCAGTTCTTATTAGCTTTTTTCAGTAAACATACAAAAGTGACTTCTCCATCTTCTTGGTAAACAGAATGAGTAAAGGACAAAAATTCAATACAATTATGTGTGGAAAAATCTGCTCTTCTGATCATCTACCAAAGGGTATTTTTGAAAGAAAATATCAATATTTTTTTCTGTGCTGATAGAGATAGTGTCTCCATGTTGATGTTGAGTACTTACTATTCTACTAGGGCCAGGGCGGTTGTAGTCCAAGATCGATCTGCCACATACAGCATGATATATAGACTGTAAGGCAAGGAAGGGAATGGTTGGAATGTCTCTGCCTGCGGTATATGCTACTGCTAGTTTTGCTGTGCCATGCCCTCTTAATTGGCATAATGGCTTAAAGGTAAAGTAAATGTCAGATAGTGCATTTGAAAAGCTACTTCGTAACCAGAGTGGATCTAAAGCATCTTAGACAATTATTTTAGAGAGGTTATATATTCCTGGGAAATAGTGTGAAAGTTTGAAGCCCGGTTTTGAATTGTGTTTTAACACGAAAATTTCCAAATATCACATGTTTAGCCTCATGGTTTTTTTTATTCAGGTTGTCCTTTCTGTATTAGTTGAGGTATGGGATATACTGTATTGCACAATGAATGGCTTAATGATTAAATAGTGCATTGTATTTTATTAGTCTGCTAAACTAACTATAATCCATCTATAGTCTATAATTATAGTCTATAACTACAGTCTATAGAGCAAGCTTTGATTGCACATTAATGGTGTTTGCATAGCCCTAGCAGCCCCTATATTATTATATTATTCTGGAATTTTATGGTAGCACTTAAGTGCTATAAAGAATATTAAGCAAAAAAGTGATTAGGTTAATGATGTTAAGAATGGGAAATGAGAAAAGCTAAGGCTATACTTTTTGACATTGTCAAAATGCATTCTAATTTTACTGACACACTTTGTTCATTGTTGTATTTGGATGATTTTCTAGTGGAAATTGTGTCCTCATAGTTCCACATCTGTTTTGTATAAATGACCCCTACTACTTTTGCCCAAATTGCACCATTTTCCACCACTTTGACAAACTATGCATTATTTTCATAAAGTGCCTTAAGAATTGTGCAAAATTAATAAGCCATATTTATATACTTAATATATACAAAAAATAAGTTTAATAGCCATGAGATATCCTTAACTTGCTTGCTTGCAGTTTGTTTGTACATTAGTGCTAAATGTTACTAAACTAAAATCTTGAGAAAGCTTTTTCGTTCTTTTAAGATCTGACTATTTGTGGAGATATAATTAGTGTATTGTTGTATCAGACCTTTTTCAAAATGATCACAGCCTCAAGAAGGGTATTTTGTTTTTAGAAGTTATACTGCTTTGTGTTGGTTTTGCATTTTCTTGCCTCTCCATAAAATATTCTTAGAAGCCTATCTAATTAAGTTAGGTCCACGGCAGCACCTCGTGTCTTCATTTCCCATTGCTTTTGGCTCCCCCTCCCTCAACTTTCTCTTTTCAAATCTTCTTGTGTCTTCATGCTGCAATTAAATTACATCTGACTCCACAACACATTGCTCTGTGTATTCCTTCACCAGATCCACAGCCAGAGTTTGGTGGCAGAACTCAGCCATGGACTTCCAGAGGGGTGGGTCCAGGAACATCTGACACATCACATAACCCTTCAGGGTGGCGGTATGGCGTCGTAGGTGGCACAGGAACTGCTGACGAGCCAAGGCCAAGTCCTTACCGAACATGTCGATATTCAGGTAATACCTGGTTCAGGAACCAGCGAATGGGTTGATTGAGTGAGTTTGTAGCGTATGTAGAATTATAAAATGTTTAAAAACTAATTCCAATAAAATACAATGTCTCTTGGCATTTAAAAATATACATGCAATTGACCATTTATACACTTGCTTCTAAACCTTTCCATCTTCTTATTAGCAGTGTTCTTATTGTTCAAAGCCTATCGTCAGTTTTTCAGAATGATTAAAGATGCAAAGGATAACTTTCATATTGAAAGCATACACTTTTTTTTCACTTTCAGCAGTGATGGTGATTCTGAAAGCTACAAAGGGGCCTAATGTTATGATGTATGTTTCACTAGGGATTGAAACCAATAATTAATTTTACTTTAATAGTTGTCCTATACAGCTTTAAGCATTTTCCAAGAGACAGATGCCATTTCAAAGAGCTGTAGATTAATGTAACTTTAAGATTTCAACTTTTCTTCAAGGTACTACTTATCAGTGAACTTAATGAATGTCTTCTAAATCTGTTGCACCTATACTTAATATATATCGTAGGTGCCATCAACCAAATAAGCATAAGCCCATCTTATCTATTAACTTGTAAATAAATTAAGATAAAAGAATTACCAGTCTTCTCCGATTGGCACCCTGAAAGGGAATGTGCAAAGACTGGCCACAGTGGGTCTGGTGATGTCATTCACCATCCAATCAATCTCCTTCTTCATAAGGATAGCCATGTTGCTTGGTAATGGCTTAAAGGGCTGCCAGTCTTGAACAATGGTGGCATTGGGCAAGACCCCGTTCATGAGGTCTGTGTTCAGATATAGCTGGTGGACAGCCATGGAGTCTAGACGCACCGGGAAAACAATGGAAGAAGAGGGGGGCGAAGAGAGGAGTTCTCCATCTGGACCCAGCTCCAACAGACGGCGGTTTAGGTCTTCAGCTCGAAATCGCACCAGCAGAATGCCCTGTGGAATTAAAAATTATAAACTACGATGGGATACTCCCCAATTTCCACAAAAGTGGAAAAATTGTTTGGTAATGTTTCACTAGTTCACAAGTTTTAAAAAAGGAATTAATTCCAGCTTTTCTAAAGCACCTGTTTGGTGATGAGGCGATACTTCTGGAAGTCCTTGGGTCTCAGCTTGTCATCACGGGTCAAGCGGCTGACCTTTACCTTCGGGTACTTTGACTTGACCAGATGGGAACAGAACCGCAGCAGATCACCTGCCACGCCCTTACCACGCTCCTGGGGAGCCACACGTAGACCTTCCACCAACATGGTCTCACCATCGTCGATCACACACACTGACTCCAGAGCAATCTGAACCAGAGACAAGAGCATGGTCCATTACAATAGCTTCATATTTATAAGGATCTGCTCTTTATGGCTGATTAGTACGATGCAGTAATGATTCACCCTATTGCTGAATCATGAAAGCTTTTCCATTTGTGTCCATTAGCATGTTAATTCACACAATCCTTACCTTCAGTGTTGGGTAAGTTACTCAGGAATCGTAATAAGTTACTAGTTAGTTAGTACTCCTTCAAAAAGTTATAATATTACTTTATTTATTACTAATTACATTTAAAAGTAATTAGTTGCATTACTAGTTACATTATTTTCACAATCACTACCCTGTCTCACCCCTTCCGAAAAATTACTTTAATGAATGAGTTTAATTAAATTAATTTGATCCTCTTTATTGGAACAATCATTAATTTAAGGCTACGTTCACAATGCACACAAATATGGCCCAAATCCGATTTTTTCGCCAATAAGTGACTCAGATCTTTTCAGAGCAGTGTGAAGAGTTGAAATTACATGGAATTAGGGCTCATGATTAGCATTTTGGCCATAATCGTGCAGCCTTACGTGGAATCTGATATTTTCTCATCAGAGTATGGGTCACTTTCATATGTGGTACTAAATCAAATACATATCCGATTATTTTAAATGCGATCTCAGTCTGAACAGTCAAATCAGAGAATTGATGCGACTTTGACGTCACTCTAGATAGACATTTACTGTGTGACTCGCCCTCGCTAGCGTAATCAGGCTCACTCATGGCCATTGTTGGTCGACATTTGTTACCTCTGAGAATTTGTAGTCCTACTAGCAAGTGAACATACAGTAGACTAAATAAGGAAGTAGTCACTGGATGGACAGGGCGAGGTGTTAACCATTGCACACAATAGGCCTTCTACACGGAGAGGATCATCGTCCTCCCCCATGTTAAATAATGAGTGTTTGGATACTGCACACAATGCGTATGCTGCCTCACGGAGCAGACAGTGCAATAAATACAGTAGCCTAAATTGTAGAAGCAGAAATACACAAATAAAATAAAAAAGTTTTGCATGGTTTATAACCCCACCTCCTTGCCCCACACATTGATCAATAGCCCTGTCTGACTGTTGCTGAATGTATCAATGCCCACGATTAAAGCAGAAAGAATGTGCTACCGATACAGGCAGATGAAATCCACTGGCAGTCTGCGGGCAATATGCATCATGTCTGGCAGAGAAAATATTCCATGTGAGTGTTTAACAGGCTTTTAGTAGCCTACAACAGTCGGCTATTTGGCTTTCTTCTGTACAAATTTCACCTCACGTCCTTAAAATGACTGTAGGCTGACTTTCAGTCTCTCAGTCAGTGTTTACTTTCCTACATTTGACACAGTGCGCCGCGCGACATGTGACGTCTTGTTCGTTTGTGCATGCGGGTCATTTCATAACCGTGATGAGCTCACACTAGAATCTGATACGTGCCACATTTAACAGGTAATATGAACAGCAAAACAAATAAATCGGATTTGAGCACTAAATCGGAATTGAGCATTAAGGATTGCAGTCTGAACGTAGCCTTTGTGTCAACAATCAGCCAAAATTAAAACATTGCAGCCTCTCAAACCAGATTATTGGACATGTTGGTTCAATTAGCCTCCCCTAAATTTGCTAGGACCAGAAATCTAATTCTTGTATTGCAGTAATGCAGCATTAATTTGGTTAGTAATTGTAATATTATTACTGTTGTGGAAAAAGTAATTAGTTACACTACTAGTTACTGGCCGCCACTGAATCAGGATTGTATTGTATTATGTCATGAAGTCGCCATGACTGTGTGAAGCTGTCCGATATGTATATCCGCGGCGCGTGACTGAACTGTCTTCGGTCTCTCTCTCTCTTCACTTCATATCTCTCTCGCCCTCTTTCTCTCTCTCTCTCTCTCACCACTTTAAAGAGAGTGCATCTTACTAGCTTGAGGATGGATCGGCACACCAATCACTTGCATAGTCATAACATTTCAGCCTACGTTACCGAAGAACAAGAATAAAGGTAGATTTAACTGGATTAGATTAGACTAGATTTAATTTAAAATTCCATATTTCAAAGTCTAAATAAGCATGTTCAAAACAAACATATTCTCTATTCATGGTCAATTATTTATTAATTATACATCATGAAATTATGTTCCAGCTAATGTTAGCAAAATGAATCGTAGCCTATAATAACAGGCTACGGTATCTGCTGCTACGTTACCGTAGCCTACTTAGTCGGCAAACTATATTATTTACATTTGGTTGCATTTTCAGATGAGTTTGTTAAAATATTTTGCCAAGAAGAGAAAAATGCCTGATGTCGTTGAGGAAGATATTGTTAGTCAGGTAGGCTACAGCAAAACAAATTATTTTAACTTGACTTTATTAGAGAGGTGCTCAAGGTGCCCGACAAAGTACGGTACCAGTACCAGCCTATGCACTAAAACTAAGTTGTTGAAGCATAAGTTGTATACGGTAGGCTATTCAGATGTATTCATGTATGTAAAATGTGTCCATGCAGGCACCCCATGGTATTTAATGTTCTTTAACATTAGAAAATATAAGATAATTATCCAACGTTACTTATTAAAAAATATGTTTATTAGACAAGTATACAGGCAGGATTAGTGGAGGCGAGTAAAGCAGGAGAGATGGCGATAGAGTGGAGTAGGAGGAAAGGTGAGGAGAAGAGAATGGAGAAGTTATGGAGGAAAGAAAACAGTAAACACATTATCAGACTGGGACCCTACATGGGTTGAGAAGCCAAAGTTTAAAGAGATAGTCAAGGAAAATCAGTCATTTAAGTCTTAAAATGTCATTAAAGGATATAAAGGCTTACTATAAACACCAACAAATTATGAAAATCAATTTCAATTTGAATCGCAAAATAGTTCCTATATTTTATGTCAAGTTCTGTCTGTCTGATTTTCTGGGTGGAGTTAACTCGAGCGTGGGGACGTCGTGCCGCTCCTGGACTAAAAAAAAAAAAGTCACGATTAACATTCTCTTTGTGTCTGAGCTTAACTTCTTTCCATGTGAGAATTGTTGTTACCATTTTTTCGAACAGTCGTTACAATATTTGTATTGCTATACAGTAGGTATTTCCTCAGAATACCTTATTTAAAATGTGTTCTTTATTATAGTATATAATATAATAATATATTCAAAAAGTTAGTCTCGTACACCTGCTTAACGGTACCGTAGCGGAGCTAGCTAGCATTTGTTGACGGATTTGGCCGCAATCAACATTGGCGCCATGTTGAAGGGAGGAATCCGTAAGTGTTCTGTTCCAGGATGCGCTAAAAGTGTGCACGTACATGACAATCCACTCTTTCCCAAATGTTTGCATCCTCCTTCAACTGCCAAAAACAAGTGGCTAAAGCCTGGTAAGAGACATTTGTTTAGAACTGCATAAAGCTTAGAACAGCCTCATAGAGCTATTGTATCAATCTAAACCAATTAAAGGCAGGGTCAGTCATTCTTGCTAACTTCGTGCTCAAATCCAAACAGTATGACGGTCCTCATGCGGCGCCGCCTCACATCAAAATGCATTGTGAAGCAAAGTGTAGTAAGCTTTGTTGTGAGCGGTGTTCACCACTTTGTTTATGTTCCTATTTATGGAGCCAGGGCTGTGTAGAAGTATCATATTTTTTGCAACAAGCACAGAACGTTAAGCTAGCAAAATGCGAGGAGCTATTGAGTGAATTTGACTGTATTAGCATACAATTATATTGCAATAGCTGACTATACCTTATAATATTCTAACACTTATTGAAAAAGTGTGTACTATTGTTTTGTATCTCTTCTAGCAAACAAGCCAACCAACAGGCTTGAAAGGGTACTGGTGAACAAGCGGGTTCTCACTGATGCCGTTTGTCCCGTTAAGATCCAAAGCACCTTTGGTTTGTTATGGTTACATTATGAATTATTATTAATTACTAATTGCCTAAACAAGTGTTTTTACATTCCTATTTCAGTATACGTTGCATATGTCACACTTATTAAAAGACTGACTTATTAAAAGAAATCTAGAAAAATTTATGTATTTATAGACTACATTGGAAAGTGAAGGAATGTGATTTGATTATTCAACTAATAATTATGGTTATTGCCTTTGGCAGACATGTCATACTTAATTTACCATTTCAGCTGTATTTCCTGTGCTCTTTGCATCTCATGCCTAAATGTATTATTTGGTCACAAACAAAAGACAGTGCTTAATTTACATGTATTGCCCATTTCAACCTCACCCAGCAGTTGTCCCACCTACAGACTGGTTGGCAGCATATGGCTATGTCATTGTATTCCCTGATACCAAGCTGTGTCTACAGGTCAAGCAATTAAAGCCTGCACCCGCACTGGACACAACCAAATTAACATTTACCTATGGGGGTGGCGATGACTGTTCCCCTTTGTTCTATGCTGTATAAAACTGCAAATCATGCCTTTGTTACCTCAGAAACGTTTTGGTGGAGCTTCGCACCATTGTAATATTAAAGCCTGCCTTCCTGATTCAACGCTATACAACAACGACTGGTCTACGTTTTAATGATAGAAAATTATTCCTATCAAAAACTCATGGACCTCCTCTTCAATGACATAATCTGTGACCCTGCACCCTTCGTGGCTGCCCTGCAAAGTGTGTCCGTCCCACCATAATATCACTGGTCTACATTTACCCTTCGTGGCTGCCCTGCAAAGTGTGTCCGTCCCACCATCATATGCGCAGTATGAGCAGCCCGACAAGGCAGATGCCATTGCAGGCTTTGTCTACTGGTTTAACCGTCCTGGAGCCTCAAATTCACCAACACCTGTGCAACCCCAATCAGCCAACCCAGGATGTCAGCACAGCCATGTAAGACTGACACAAAGTTTTCTAGTTTCAACAGCAACTTTACTTATGATTTTGAATCAAAGAATAAAGCAATATATTTGAAGTCAGCCATCAAGGCAGGGTTAAAAGCCGACATAGGCACCCTCATCATCTGGGTACTCGCGCTGTATGCGGAGCACCACACAGGAAGGGATGACGATCCTGTTTCGCCTTCCCAAATAGCCCCAGCACCAGGTGACAAACTGCCTGTATCCAAGATACCTTGCACGTCTGGAATAAAATGTGTACAGTTACATATCGTCACCTTCCTAAAATAATGGCCTACGTCATTATTTTCAGGTTTTGCAGAAAACACAAAAAGCTGAACCAAATATTGTTTATTACATAGATATAATATACACATTATATAGTTATTATGCATAGGCCAGGGAAAGAATCACAGGATCTGTTCAACTAAGGATGTAGGCATGTAACACAAAGTGCTTCACACTACGTCATTAAAAACAATACAAAATTTGTAAAAACAATACAATATATTTTAAAAAAGTAATATCACCACTCATGTTACACTCATCATCACAACCCTCCAATCACAAACAAACATCGGGAGTCCCATTCCCACCATCCCCAAAACACAAACCACCAGGGACCCCAGA
>JAODUH010002975.1:0-11661 GCA_027564835.1 Typhlichthys subterraneus | reverse complement strand
ATTAGAAAATAAAATATTGAGATGAAACTTCAAGAAAAATCAACTATAAGAAGAAAACATTTGTGATTAAGGGATTTTTTTTTTCAAAGTTAAAAAAATAAAATAAATAACAGGTGAAAAAAAACTAAAACAGTAAGAAATAAAATATTGTAAAGAAGGGATTTTTTTTCCAAAGTAAAAAACAAAATAAAATTATAGCTGGAAAAAAAATCTAATATTGTTATCAAATTTTTATTTTTTTACATTGTCAAACATATAATGGGGAAGGATTTCGATTTTTTTTTTTAATTTTTAGAAAAAAAAAGTTCTAAATATAGTAACAGACGGTGGGATAACATTTTGCTGAGACTTTTTTATCACACTAGCTGCTTGAGCTAGCTGATGTTGGGGGATGGACCCGTTTCAGTAAGTAAAAACTGACTATGTGACTACATGGTGTTAGATATTGAATCTGTTATTGATCAAAACATAGCTTACATAATGGTAGTCGTAAGAAAGTTAATCAAGAACCGTAACTGGGTTAAATTGTTAAATGGTAGTCCTAGTGCAGGAGAAAAAAAAATCTCAGCAAAATGTTTTTTTATTCCAGCGTCTGTTACTATTTTTACAACTTTTTTTTCTCACGTTTATTTTTTTTCTCCAAAGAAAATCCTTTGTCGTTATATTTTTGACAATGTAAAAAAATTAATTTTCATCACAATATTTTATTCTTTTTCCAGCTATTATATATATATTTTTTTTACTTTGAGAAAAAAAAATCCCTTCGATCACAATATTTTATTTTAGTTTTTTTTTTCACCTGTTATTTATTTATTTTTTTAAACTTTGGAGAACAAAAAATCCCTTAATAACACTTTTTTTTTCTTATAGTTGATTTTTATTTTTTACTGTGAAAAAAAAAAGTTTAATCTCAATACTTTTTTTTTATTTTTGGTTTTTATGTATGTATGTATATATATAAAAATCCCAACTTTTTTTTTTCTCCTATGACCCCTAAGGTTATGCCTTAGATAACATTGCTATCATTGTACAAGGAACAGAGAAATGGTTTTGCATGCCATTCAGACTTTTAGAAATCTTGCAGAACAAAAACACGAGACAATATTTCATATTGGTAAAGGAAATAACTTATATACCCAATTCTTTCATCATAAACATACAATGTTTGAACATGAGCAAGGGCTTCCATAACAACCTAACCGCCAGCCTCATAAATCAAATACGGTGAATTTGTTGTTGCTCTGGAAACACTTTTCCAGTAATTTAATATTTTTGTTGTCACCATGAGAGAGAAATGTACCCTTAAAACCACATTAGAAAGCAGTCCAGCTAAATTGTCTCAGGGATAACTATCACTTCTCTCACCATACATGTTTTAAATCACTAGTTAAAAGCAATAATATCGACGGCGCAACTTGACATTCAGCTTAATAACTGACAGGCACTTGACGGCTTTGTCTTGTGACTACTGAAACATATGGCAAACACTTGCTGTAAGCTAACAAGCCTGACGGCTGCTTGTAGCAGTGATTGTATTTCATATGGAAAGATGTACATAGGTAGGTAAGGAAAGGCTTCGTCTCATCTCAGTAATGGGGATGCCAAACTTTGCTATAGCAGCAGATTCTGCTGAAAGCGTTCTCCAAACGACACAGGTGTTCTATTCCACAAGTATGTCCACTGTGTGCTGCCAGAGTGCCGTCGAGCAAGGCAGAGCTCGTCTACATTTCGTCGGCGTGGGCCGGCTTGGCCGCTTCAGCCTGGGGGCCGAGTGCCGTGTCGTTCCTCGTTTGGCTCTCCGCTCGGACCACGGCACCAACATCAGACGTGTCGGGCTCCTCCATTGGCCGCTGGGGGTCGTCGGCAGCACCCGGGTCGTCCGACTGGACGGGGTCAGGAGGGAAGAATCCTGATTGGCTGGCGGGGCTTTCTGTGTTGTCTGTCGTCTGTGGTGAAGAAGAGGCGGGGTCTGTCAAAATGTTTCTGGAAAAAACTGGCATAAGAGAAAGAAACAGATTAGGGCCGTCTGTCTGTCTGTGTATATTTAAAAACAACAACAATGTTATTTTACAGAATGTAATCCTAATATGAAACGATCACTCTCACATTGACTTGAGTATCCAGGGTTCATAAGTATCCTGTTTTTGTAACACCATGGGTGTTAACATGCGCAATTACAAAAACAGGATACCGTTAGCAGGATATTGTTAGCACCATGGGTGTTAACACCAAGGGCGGCAAGTGGAAACAAAAGCGTCTCACTGCTGGAGAAATAACTTAACAGAATTTAGTTTTTTCGGTCATAACATCATTTTATATACTACAGTATTACTATTGACAGCCTTACTATTGTCGCCTACACTGGTCAGACTGGAGAACAGGTTTACTATTCTCTACCGCTCTAGTCTCCACCATTATCCATATTAGCCACAGTGTCTGTCTGTCTGTCTGTCTGTCTGTCCTCAATATGATCAACACCTGGATAACCCTCATAACCGGTACTCCACTGAATGAGGCTCTGTGGTGGATCAGCCAACGCCCTCTGACCTCCACTGTGTGTGCCCTCTCTGGCCTCATCCGAGGAGCGTCTGAACAGGCTGAAGCTGGGCGTGATGATGAGACACAGGGAGACCAAGATGATCTGGAAACACATGCAGAAGGTGAGTCGTCAGGGAAGCAGTGTCCACACACACACACACATGCACACGCACGCACACGGACACACACAAGGTTTTATACCAATATACAGGTACTGGTCTGGGCTCCTTTACTGGCCGTCTGTTTGATGAAGCACTGGAGTCTCCGTAGCTGAGTTAGCAGAGACCTGGTGAGATACAAGAATCACCAGGCAGTGATGTCACACTGTCACAGTGATGTCACAATAACAGTGATGTCACACTGTCACAGTGATGTCACACTGTCACAGTGATGTAACACCAACAGTGATGTCACAATAACAGTGATGTCACACTGTCACAGTGATGTCACACTGTCACAGTGATGTCACACCAACAGTGATGTCACAATAACAGTGATGTCACACTGTCACAGTGATGTACAGTCGTGTCAGTGGTTGGGCCGCTCCTATTGGTCTGCTACCTGTTGTGCTTCTCCAGGTGTTCCACAGTTCTCTGCAGGTCCTTGTTCTGGGCTGAACACGCTGCTGCCCTGGTACACATACACACACACACACACACACACACACACACACGCACACACACACGCACACGCACGCACACACACACACACACACACGCACGCACACGCACGCACGCACACACACACGCACACACACGCGCACACACACGCACACACGCACACACACACACGCACACACACACACACGCACACACACGCACACACACACACACGCACGCACACACACACACGTGCACCCAGCAGGTTCAGTAAGGTACAGCACATAAAGTAGTTGTGTGGACATCAGCCTGTCATTCCCCAACAAGGCCACCGGGGGGCGGTGGTGTGACAGCACGTCTACCTGTTCTCCAGCCCGTCGATGTACTCCCTCCTGCGCCGGCGGCTGTCCTGGGCCGACTGCTTGTTACGGATCTTCCTGCGAACCTTCTTCAGGATCCTCTCCTCCGCCTGTTGTTATAGCAACCAGTGTGTTGTTATAGCAACCAGTCTGCTGTTGTAGCAACAAGTCTGTTGTTATAGCAACCAGTCTGTTATTACAACATGAACCAGTCTGTTGTTATAGCAACCAGTCTGTTGTTCTGGTTCTCTGCCACTAGGTGGCTGGACTGTTGCCAAGCAACACGTAAACATCATGCTATCTTGTTACCGCAGGTAAGCTACTTTGTGTCCAATACATCCACGTTTGTGTCATGTAGTCGTCTAACACCTGTTTCCATCCGTCACACAGCAGGGAAGTACAATCTGTCACTTGAACAGCTGTTTACATTAGCAGCCATTAGAGCAGCTATTAGAGCACACACACACACACACACCTTGGTGAGCGGCAGGTTGCCAGGCAGACTGACTCCTTCCTGGGTCAGCAGCTTCTGTTCCTCCTCGGTCAGCTGCAGGGAGAGGAGAAGAGGAGCTGAGTCCTCTAGACGGCTGTCAAGCACTCACACACACACACACACACACACACACACACACACACACACGCACACTGACCCCACGCTGGTGATGTCACTAACAGCCTCACCTGCAGGGAGGGGGAGGAGGGGCCGGGTGAGGGGGAGGAGGGGCCGGGGGCGGGGCCATGAGGGAAGACGGACAGCTCGTTGACGATGCAGGAGTCAGAGAACAACATCTGAGAACTCCACTCATCTGTACAGGACACACACACACACACACATACATACACACACCACACACACACATACATACATACATACACCACACACACACACCACACACACATACATACATACATACACACACCACACACACCACACATACATACACCACACACACACACATACATACATACATACACCACACACACCACACACACACACACACATACATACACCACACACACACACACACACACCACACATACATACATACACCACACACCACACACACATACATACACCACACACACACACCACACACACCACACATACATACATACACCACACACCCACACACACCACACACACACACATACATACATACACCACACACCACACACACCGCACATACATACATACACACACCACACACACACACATAATTAATATATTCTTAAATACATATTATAAGATGAAAAATTTGTTTATTACAAGCCTGCGTACACACACACACACACACCACCACCACCCCCCCCACACACACACACACACACGCACACACACACACACACACACCCAGCTGGATGGAGATCAGGTCCACCCCAGGGGGGGTCCCAGGTAGAGCGTTCATGCCGGGCAGAGCTCCGATGTCGTAGACCACCTGGTAGAGGGCAGCTGGCGCCGCCGGCAGCGTCATGGCACCGGTCTCCTCGGAGACGCCGCTGTCGCTCTCGGAGGGAGATCCGCCGGACGGCATGCTGGGAAACACGTCGTTAGGGTCGACGCCATGGAGACATTCCTCCGACTCGCTGTCATTCACCTTGAAGGGCGGGACACACACAGAGTATGAATATTATTGCTACATTTATTACAGTCTCTCTATATGACTTTCTGCCACTAGATGTCACCCTAAGCGCACCCGCATCTCAGAGCACACACACACACACACACACACACACACACTGTACATGCGCACGCCACACACACAGTACATAAGATGCTTTGGAACCCACTACAGAGCTTGGAATGGAACGATTCCAGGGTGGGTTCAGACACCGAGGTGGACGGAGTCTGAACTAGCGACCGAGCAGACAGCCGTCTCACCGTACGCTCAGAGACAGCTAACAGAGACAGGCACACTGTACGTGAGCCACCTGGGGGCCAAGGGAAGTACTGCGACATGCCAGCCCAGAGAGCGTAGCATGTCGCAGCCTTCCGTGTGTTTGCTTTGTCAGCAAAATGATACAACGCTATGTTGTTAAACATGATTATTGATATGATGATATTATTGCTACAGCAGCAATGCGATGAGGCACTACAGGCTACACCTGCAGTATGTTGGGGGTTTAGTGCCTGGGTCTTCATTTAATCATCTCACCACTCATCCTTGGTTTATAACCATCGGTCTGGTCAAGCAAAGCCACGCTGACAGGGAAACAGAACTAGGTGAATTAGGTGTCGTGAACACAACACAACAGTTTCGGTCTTGGTTACAGGATCGTTACACCCCTACCGATGGAAATAAACCACCAACTGCATGACAGCTATTCATGCAGTTCTGTCAGACAGAACTTATACGGGCCAATGGTGTAGGCCAGCGGTTCTCAAACCTTTCAGCTTGAGAGCCCCAAAATAATAGTGCCAGAGACATGACTCCTGCTATCCTCAGACGTGGCAGAAGCATAACAGCCATAATATAATATATAATAAATAATAATAATGTTTGATACTATTTTAATATAGGCTAGTAGCAGAATAATATAGGCTAGTATCAGAATACATCAACGTACTGTATAAACTGTACTTTAACATGTACTGTAATATTTATGGATAAAATATGTTATTTATATTTATTGTAATTTAAAATGTTATTTCATTTTGTGACCCCCTAGTCTCGCGATCCGCCGGGGGGTCCAGACCCCCACTTTGAGAACCAATGTGTAGGCTACTGTCTGGTAGCAGGCTAGCAGCTGAGCTTCAGGAGACTCACACAGAAGGGGTCTCTGGACCAGCCCTGCAGGGGCTTCTCTGAGCTGAACATGTGATCAGACAGACCCTGGACCATCTCCCCACTCTCCGTGTCCATCGCCTGAAAACCCACACACATACACACACACACACACGCACACAGTTTAGTCTGTATTAGTTGTTATATGTCTAAATGGGTCAGGTTGTTTTTTGTCATTAATACTGTAGTTATTATATTGTTGCTATTATTGTAGATATCATAGTAGGTAGGTCAGGCGAATGTTAGTGATATTGTTAATATGGAAGCTATTATAATTCGGCCTATTCTAGTATTAATGTGTTATGAATGTAAATATTTTGCAATCAAACAAACAAATATATGCATCTAAATATTATGATTAATGCTGTGTGTGTCATTGTATAGTGGTGATAAATATTGATTTATTGATTTATTGATTGATTTATTCATGACAGTTTCAGGATATCAACATCCTGGAGGCACGCGCATACCGTACACGCGCACGCACGTTATATCTCTATATGGTATGATAATAATAATAATAATAATAATAATACAATACAGCCCAACACAGTTTTTCTAAGACTTGGTGAATATTCTCACAATACATATATGCACACTATGGATACTAGCGTAATTCATTTGCTATAACGTGTGCACCTCCTCCAGGAGCAAGGCAAAAGCAGGGCAGGAGCTGGAGGAGCAGGAGAAACTTGTCTTACCGGAGCTGAGCAGCTTCTTCAGGACTGGAGGTCTGAATTGCCGGGTTGTCAGTTTTCCAGGTGTTTAATTTATGATTCATGCGGCAGAAACGTAGGGACTCGGGAGGACCTGAACAAGCGAATAACCAGAGAAAAATACAGAAAACTCCCAGAAATCCTCCAGATGTAGCGTCAGCAGGCGGCTCCGGTGTCACAGAGTAGCGCAGACCTATAGAACGATGCGGTTCATCACATATCGACAGGTCTATGGAGCTACCGGACCACATGAGCAAGAGATCTACTGTGTCCTACGGACCGCCCACCTGCCCTTTTGTGATTGGACTGCGCATGTGGTATCCAATAGGAGGAGAGAATGGACTTTGAGAGGCCACTATGCAGCCTACAGTTTTCTCAGTCGCTTTGATAGGCTAGATAATGTCTTAGATATCATCGACATTCTCTCCTCAGGGTCTACTTGGCTATCCTAGCCCCGGGTCAGTTAAGTCTCAAGACTTAAAGCCATGTCTCTGTTGTCAGAGTTTTAACTCCTGGTATCCCATCCTGCTAGAACGCGCCCTCTCAGCCGTGTAATTCGTGACGGGACACCTGTCAGCTCGCAATCCCTGGGCTAGAGCAGAGGCAGTGTATATCATAGTCGAGATCCGGCAGCGTTTGCCAACCCTGGTCCTTGGGACCCCCGGCCTGCATGTTTAAGATCGCGTCTCCCTGCGCCAATCCACACCTGACTCAACTTAATAGGTCGTTATCAATCTCTGCAGAAGCCTCATACAATTTTAAAGAAAACATTTTAATCTAAAGAACATTAAAGAACATTCCTTACTAGGCTATAAGGTTATATCTGCTTATGTCCACTAAGACAACGTTGGCCTGCAACATTTCAGAGGATGATTTGACGATCTTTTTGAGATAACAGATAATAGAATGATGTTTTATGAAAATAAAAATCCAACAATTTTACAGTATAGCTATGTAACAAATTAATACTATTCTCACTGCAACATTCAGAAATGCTTTGAGGATGTTATAGAGGTCTACAGAACGTTTCTTATAAACTGTTAAAGGCACGTTCAAGGTCAAATTTATTAATAGAATGCTTGAAAAAAAAACTTTCTTTGCTTTGCAACAGAACTGAGCAGAACTTGGAATCATAAAACATATGTTCTAAGACATACAGGATAGGATAGAGACACGACAATATATTTAGTCAAAGAAAAAAAAAGGCTAATCCTTGCGGTTCAAGTGTTTTTCAGCAGTTTATTATTATACAGCGTTACTGTAAAAGCAAACTTTCAGAATCAGTCTTCTGCTTCATTGAACACTCTGGTACTACCTCTAGTATACTGCAGGTGGTGCTAGTGCGCACTCTGGCATTACCTGTAGTGTACTGCAGGTGGTGCTAGTGTAGCAGGGCAGGCGGGTGGTTATATTTTACTGTAATATTTACAGGCTATATTTTACTGTGATATACACGATAACCTTGTTATTAGTGTTTCTCGTGTAGGCTGAACTCTTGTCTTTAGACTATTCCCTCTCTCTCCCTCCTCGGCTTGTCTTATTTATGCGCAAACTTCACACGCACACACATACAGTTTCCCAGTTTGTGCTGAATGTGCGTTTAAAAGGGTGTTCAGCTGGACTGGGATCAGCTGATAGACCGGTCACTTACCGGACTGAATCCTGGTCAGAGAGGCTGGGCAGTGTAGACAGCTCACAGGTAGGCAAAATATGATACTTAGTTATTTTCGACATATGGGGTAATATACAATACATGTATCCACTTCATGTATCCACTATGTAAGCTATGTTTAGGCTATTTTAGGTTTTAGATTATTTTGTTTTGTTTTAGTATGAAACATTCAATTGACAAGAGACTAAATCAGGTTGGATTCACCTACTTCTAGTCCTATGGCTAGTAAGCTATTAGCAGCATGCCGCTATCAGAGCGACAATCTGACAGGATGATCATTCTGCTGTTGTCACATGGACCGACAGTAGTACGTTTGTTTACCTTCATTAAAGTTTCACGGAGGCAGACATCAGACATTCATATAAAATGGACAAACTCAAATTGCTTTAATATATAAAATATAATATTTAATATCTCATATATCATAATTAACATATAATATCGAATATTTAATATTTAATATATAATATCCATCCATCCACCCATCTTCATCCGCTTATCTGTAGTCCAACACTGTAGTCGGGTCGCGGAGGCAGCAGCCCCAGCAGGGGACTCAAATCTTCTCTTTCCTGAGCCACATTATCCAGCTCTGACTTGGGGAACCCGGGCGTTCCCAGGCCAGCTGGACATGCCTGGAACACCTCCCTAGGAAGGCGCCCAGGGGGCATCCTTACCAGCTGCCTGTACCACCTCAACTGGCTCATTTCTATGCAAAGGAGCAGCGGCTCTACTCCGAGTTCCTCACAGATGGCTGAGCTTCTCACCCTATCTCTAAGGGAGACGCCTACCACCCTCCTGAGAAAACTCATTTCGCCCGCTTGTACCCGTGATCTCATTCTTTCGGTCATGACACACCCTTCATGACCATAGGTAAGGGTATTGGAAATTGCCCGGAAGATCGAGAGCTTTGCCTTCCGGCTCAGCTCTCTTTTCGTCACAACGGTGCGGTAAAGTGATTGCAATACCGCTCCCGCTGCTCCGAATCTCCCACTCCAATGTCCCCTCACGAACAAGACCAGGATGTACTTGAACTCCTTCACTTGGGGTAAGGACTCATTCCCTACCCGGAGTAGGCACTCCATCGGTTTATGCTGAGCCCTGGCGGAGACCAACTCCCACCTGAAATGAGTCCGACTTAATGCAGAGAATCCGTATACAGCTCACTTTAAGCATACAGGGATTGGATTGCCCTTAAAAGGAACCCTCCTCTCTAGCACCTTGGAGTAGACTTTACCAAGGAGGCTGAGTAGTGTGTTACCCCAGTAGTTGCTAATATATAACATTCAATATATAATATTTAATATGTAATGTATAATAATTTATATATTCTCTTCTATATGCAACTTTGTGTATTAAAGTAAGAGTCTATTCTTATTGGCTGACTAATCAATCCATCGTCACGGCGCCCTCTTACCATTCATGTCTCCTGGTGGGTTGTTATTGTCCCCTAGCTGACTTCCAAGGGTTGGAGGTCCACCCTGCTGAGTGGCTTCGCACCACTCTTCTGCTCAGAGGTATCCACGCCTGTCTGACCAGGTAACCATGTCTGACTAGGTAACTAACCATGTCTAACCAGGTAACCATGTCTGAGCAGGTAAATAACCAGAGATGCATTACAGTAATCTGTCTTTCCTAGTATTCTGCAGTCTTTGGCACTACCACACAGACCATTGAAAGTAAAGCAAGCCTTTAGTTTTAGTGCAGTTTAGTCATATGTAATGTGTCTTAAACCATGTTAACGGGAACGGAACTAGATTAGACACCTTAGTGAGATATTTGAGTCATCACGCCTTTATCATCAACATTATCTCTGATGTTCCACTTCCTGTGGTTTGGGCTGGCCGTGGGAGGCAGCCAAGTTCAACATAAACACTTCCATGTATGAAGAAGAGCTTCACAGCGAGGGGAAACACACGTAGATGCCATTCTTCCCCCCGAATGGAACATTTTGGTTACGTCCTTCATGAAGTAGAATATGCCAAAGGCCTGGTGCACCATGCTGATCTATTTACACCAGTCCAGCACCAGTGGGTCCCAACCTTCCCTTGGAGCTCCAGTGGGTCCCAACCTTCCCTTGGAGCTCCAGTGGGTCCCAACCTTCTCTTGGAGCTCCAGTGGGTCCCAACCTTCTCTTGGAGCTCCAGTGGGTCCCAACCTTCCCTTGGAGCTCCAGTGGGTCCCAACCTTCTCTTGGAGCTCAAGTGGGTCCCAACCTTCCCTTGGAGCTCCAGTGGGTCCCAACCTTCTCTTGGAGCTCCAGTGGGTCCCAACCTTCCCTTGGAGCTCCAGTGGGTCCTAACCTTCCCTTGGAGCTCCAGTGGTCCTAACCTTCTCTTGGAGCTCCAGGGGGTCCCAACTTCTCTTAGATAAGAAAGCCTCCAAGGTTCTATTTGTCAACCCATTGCATTTAATTTGTTATTAATTTATCTGAGTGAAATGAGGTGTGGGGGGGACGGCCTGCTGATGTTCTTCCTAGCGGCTCCGCTGGGCGCTGCCATGGCAATCGGTGCTTTCCTCCCCCCCAGCTGGCCCGCTGCACCCTGGGGGGCGTGGCCACGTTAGCCTTCGACTACCTCACCCTCGTGGGGTCTCTGCCGGTTGCCCCGGGTGACTGCTGCTGCTGGGCTTTGCCTTCACCACGGCAACACTGTTCCTCTAGCCGTAGTGCCCTTGGGCAAGGCATTGAGCCTCATAATGAACCCCTGTGCTCTGCTCCGTCAGATTCATGTTGTTGAGGTATGTCGGCACTGCAGTGTGTGTGTGTGTGTGTGTGTGTGCGTGTGTGTGTGCGTGTGTGTGTGTGTGTGTGTCTGCATGCTTGTGTGTGTGTGTCTGCGTGTGCGTGTGTGTGTGGCGTGTGTGTGTGTATGTGCGTGCTTGTGAGTGTGTGGCGTGTGTGTGTGTGTGTCTGCGTGTGCTTGTGCATGCGTAAATGTGTGTGTGTGTGTTTGTCCTCTCGTGAATGTGTGCACATATGTGTGAATTAGTGTAAGT
>JAODUH010002973.1:0-11663 GCA_027564835.1 Typhlichthys subterraneus | reverse complement strand
TTTATGTATGACCTCTAGACCATTTCCTTTATATGTATGACCTCTAGACCATTTACTGTATATGTATGACCTCTAGACCATTTATGTATGACCTCTAGACCATTTCCTATATATGTATGACCTCTAGACCATTTACTGTATAAAGGCACAGCTGACATCCTAAACATTTGCCACCTGATGTTGAACTACTTGGACTGTTTTGCATCATCTGTGTCTGTACTGTACTGCAAGAAATAGCTGAGAAATGTTGCAATAAGGTCATGTCTGTCACATCCTGCGGTCCGCCTCCCCTGCGCTCCCTTCCCTGTGTTCCAGTCCATCTTTCCCATGTTCCGGTCCATGTTTCCCCTGTGTTCCAGTCCATCTTTCCCCTGTGTTCCGGTCCATGTTTCCCATGTGTTCCAGTCTGTTTCCCCTGTGTTCCGCTCCATGTTTCCCATGTGTTCCAGTCTGTTTCCCCTGTGTTCCGCTCCATGTTTCCCCTGTGTTCCAGTCCATCTTTCCCATGTTCTGGTCCATGTTTCCCCTGTGTTCCAGTCCAGCTTTCCCCTGTGTTCCGGTCCATGTTTCCCATGTGTTCCAGTCTGTTTCCCCTGTGTTCCTGGTCTTTCCCGTATTAATTGCCATTGATATCACCTGCCGCTTGTTGTCTGTGTCCAATGGTCTGTCTTGTGTTCCTGTATTTAAGCCCTGGTGTGTTCTGTTGTCTTTGTGGAATTATCATTTTATGTCTGTGCCTGGTGGGTTTTGTATCCGCCCTTTTTCAATTAAAAACCCTGAAACCTAGCGATCAGCGTGTCGTGCATTTGGGTCCACCCTGCCAGAGAACCTGACAATGTCTTCATGCTGCAATTGAACGCATCAGATTTAGCATGGAAGTAATGGATTCCAGCAAGCATTTGCATTATATTCCACAACATACTTGATATGTGGGCTGAAAGCATTAAAAATTACTCATATCTCCTTACAAATGCAAATGGTATTGCCACAAATGTGTTAGTCACAAGCAATACCCTAGTTTCTATTTAAATGAATAATAATAAATAAAATAAAAATCTGTATTTCATGAACCAGCATACCATTTCTGTTGCGTTTGATCTATGATGCTGGTCCAAGGAGGAAGACACATTAGCAGGAAAAACACTTAACCATACACCAACACCCACCTTAAACATGTTAAGTAGGCTTTTGCAGGCAAAGAGCCCCCGTGGAGGAGGGTGGAGGGGGTTCAGATACACTGAACAAACTACTAAATATTTCTCTGTGAAAGGCGAGAGCTTTTGTAGAGCACAATATTCCCACACCTTTTTTTTGAGAAGGGCCGCACAGCCACGACCATTAAAGGGGCGTCATTGTGACATGCCAGTAGGGGGCGCTGTTAAATGTGGACACATCACTCGTAATGTTGGACGGGCATAAAGGTCACGACTGTATTTAATTAGAAAAGGTATTTACTGTAAGAGGTTGCTCAATGAGAAAACCAAGCAGAAAACACCAGGCCACGTGTGCAATAAATGTGTCTTTTATTAGAAAAGACATTCCAAAAAACTCACATTAATTCATACACACCTTTATTCCCAGTTTCAAAAGACAAGTCACCGGGGAAATTTAAGGATATGCTCACCATTTTTAAAAGCCAGAGCCTATTAAGACCAATCCTTTATGGTGTATTGAACAGCTTCACTGAAAGCTTTTGCATTGGGAAACTAACAGTTCCCACCTGACTTTTAATGCAGTTCTATGGGCAACTGTTTAAGTTTTAAAGAACCATCTTCCCTACGTGCAGTTAAGTCAGATGCGTTTTTACTGAGAAGAAATACTCACTAAATTATTATTTTTCCCAGTTGTTATACTGTATATGTGCCAGAAACAGGAATTAACCCACTGGAGCCATTTAATGAGTTTTTCTGCGAGGTGGTGCTACATTATACAAGGGAAAAAAACATTTAATAATGGGTTGCAAAAACGCTATCCTAACATTAATCGGTCAATTAAAACAGAGGCCCAAATCACGACTCTCCAAATTTGATGAGTTAAAAGGGAATGAATTTGGGTGGGACTAGCTTAAAATATCTAAAAGGAGACTAAGAAACAACATATTCAGTGAATGTCACAGAATTGGTGTCATGTCACCAAGGGCATAAATATTACATGAACACATCACAAATGCTGATGGAAGAACTGCATTTGTTTCCATGAATGTGCCATGTAGCATAAAGTCCATTGTGTGACCTGTGTCGATAATACTGATAAGTAAAATGTCTAAAGCTGGTCATTTAATGCCAGTAAAATACATACAATTTTACACAATTGACTGATCCCAAGCCCCGCACCCCTTAGTTACTGTAACTAGGTTGGACAAAACAGCACAGTAGGCTACAACAGAGAGTCTAAGTCGCTTCCGCATTATGGGACCTAAGTAAAAATATGTATTGTAGTCAACAGCGAGAATAACATTATTTTTAGATCCCATTTGCTTTGTGACACGAACTGACTATTTAAAAGAAAATTCTTCAAGTAAAGAAAATCTCAGTTTGTCATTTATAAGTATAAGACTGTGAAAAAATGGAATTAGTAAGACTACAAATCCTGTGTCAAGTGTCATGATGTTTTCGCACCACAATCCACAAGCCAAAGAAATGATTTTCTGCTGACACATGTTGTGCGAGAACAAATCTTTAGTTCACTGAGTGGTTACACACATAACTAAAGATTACTTTAGTTTTACAACAAACAATGTTCTTGACTCAAATAATTTTCCAAATTGTATTGTCTTTACAGTCAAATAACCATGAATAATTATAAGTGATACAGATTAATGTAGATTTAAACAAATATGAACTGTGTAGTGCTGGATATAGGATGTTTAATAAATGCTTAGATGCTTAAACAGTAATATATTTTATAGTGATTTACATATTATAAAGGGGGCAGTGCCATGATCTCCTGCAATGGAATCAAAATACATGAAGAAAATAATATTTGCAAAACAATATTAGGCATACATTTAAGACAAATCCTCACGTTCAATTAAAGTATTATTTGTATTCTAATTAGTTGTTGAGAAGAAGGAAAGCAGAGCAGATACATTCTCCAGATCTATAGCTCACACAGCCTTGCGGAACTCGTCTTTGTGCGTCAGGACGGGTACAGTAGTCTGGTACAGACAATGTTTCCCATTCAGGGGAGCAGCTAACATGTCCAAAGGCACTACAAGAAAGATTCCCAAACATCCGCAGCCTGTGCAGAGCCTGATAGAGCACCTGGGGCAGCGGGCACGTTTATAGGGAGGAAACAAAATAGGTTAGTCTTCCCGCTGGCTGCGGGGAGTCACAGGAGCTGACACCTGTCTTCAGACTGTGGAGCTCTTCAAAGGCAGCTATTCCATCTATTGTTGTGGGCGTCAGTGCCAAGGTGATCACAGGTGCATTGCTTACACATACTGTACCTTACTGTATATATTGTACTGTTGTGTTATCTTGCTACAGATAACTACCTACTGTATGTATTTACAATATATATATATATATTATATATAATATTAGTAATTATTTAATTTTATTTTTACAGTATTTTATACAGATGCTGTTATCCAAAGAGATTTACAGCAAGTACAATTACAAGAATTAAAGACAGGGTCCGTAATTCTCCAGAGCGCTTATAACTTTAAACTCAAATTAAAACAAAAACACCTCTACATTCAATGCCATAGGGTGCTCCCTCAGAAGCTCGGCCCCACACATTGCAAATGCATTGTGAAGCCTAGGGTATTGTTGTTGTGAGCAGTGTTCGCCACTTTGTTTGTGTTCCTATTTACAGAGTCTGTGTAAGTACAGGATTTAATTTTCAGCATGCAGAGAAGGGTTCGAGAGTGGAATGCAAGGAGATATTTGAAGAATTTGATCAAATGTGTATTATCTTAAAATCGCTGACTATACCTTTAAGGCGCAGGTAGGATATCTTGCTGGAGGATTCTTACAGGCCAGAAATTATACCCAGTGCCTGAAAGTCAACCCATCTAATCATTAACCTATATGCTAACACATGTTCACGTTCTTTGTGTGAGCTAACCAGAGGCTAACGTCAATATGGTCTATTGAGAAACAGTGACTTTTATGTAGCTTTCTCGAGAATGTGCATTTGCCCACATTGTGTTGGAGATCAGCTATTGATCTTCGCAAGTAAATAATGTAGTGCTGGTTGTTGTTAAACCAAAAACATATTATTACAAGTATTACATATAAAACAGCTTCTGGTGAATAGGTTGGAATTCTACAGAGCATTTTGCTCTGTTGTGAGAAGCCAAAAATAATGAATGATATGCAAATAGTGTTTAGGCAACAACAGCAGCAAATCACTAAAATACTAACAAAAGCCAAAGTTACAAACTGTGAATAGCGTCATTCTCAATTTTGATCTCCAACTAATAATTGAAACACCTATAACATTTCAAAATAAAGGTTTACCATGTCTAGGTGTTTGCTGTCTACCACTTACTTACAATAACGCATTCTTATTTGTAATTAATTTGCTTAAACATTGAGGTGACCATACATCGCAATTTGATTGGCTGGATGAGTTAAAGCAGAGGTTTTCAAACATTTCCGAACCAAGGACCCTCTTATAATCGTATCGCAGGTAAAGTCAGCTATTGCAAGCTAAATGTAAGCTAATACTTTTTGTCAAATTCAACAAATATATCCTCGCATTTCTCTAGGTTACCATTCTCTGTGCATGTTGAAAAAACAAAAGGTAGTTCTACACAGCCCTGGCTTGGTTATTTGCAACATAAACAAGGTGGCGAACACCGCTCGTATCAACAAAGCCGCAGCACTATACTTTGCTTCACGATGCATTTCAACCTGGGAGGCGCCACCGCAGAGGACTGCGGAGCGATACCGTTTTGATTTGAGCTCGACGTTAGGTATTTCTCCATGCTAGATCATGCAGATAAATGGCTCGTTGTGACCTGCGTGAAGTGATTGATTCAAATTAGAGGTTTTATTGGCTAAAGCGGGTGGGGGTAATGGATACAGTATGTTTGTTTTATAGTCTCCACAGACAGATATGCACTATAAAAAATAAAAACAAATGTGTATAACAAATTAATTTGCACCCCCCCCAGGTTAAAAGCCGTGGAGCCTGGACCCCACTTTGAGACTTTAATGTCATTATGTATACTACAGCAACCAAATGTACCCTCTGCCATATGTGTTCCAGATTCATTTGAGAGCCTCTTGCTCCAGTCATGATAGGCATGTTATAGATTTGTGCTGTGACATTTCCAATTTGTCATGTTTTGCACCGTTACAAAAATACAAATAGTACATTACTCCTGACTTTAATCCTTAAGTCAGTTTTTCAGGTCACGTGAAGCATTCAATTAAAAATAATTCATGTTGTTTAACTGGGTTAAGAGTCTGCAGCTCCACAAAGACATGTTTTTTGTTTTTTTAAATAGTAATTACATTTGTATCCAAAGTGACTTGTAGGGGGTGCAATTACTGTTAAAGAGCAGGAAGGGGTTCGGCATCTTGCTCACAGATGCTCACAGATGGAGGGAGCAAACCCTGATTGGCTGGGAGTTCAACGCCCACACCGCCAGATGGTACAATGCAGGTTTATGGTGGAGCTTCGGAGGCCACGGGTGTGAGAGCTGCATACAGCCGGCTGTTGGCAGCCATGTAATTAAAAGGTGCCGTTTAAGACTCTCATCCAACACAGTCTTTGTCAAATTCACTGAATATGTCCTCGCGGTCCGTTAGCTGTCTGTGCTGCTCTCTGTGCGCGCTGAAAAGATAATCCGGTGTTCCTACACACACACACACCCAACACCATTATTATGTCACTGTGCACCTGTGTGGAGGAAAGTATATGTTGGGGTTTGTGTTTAGTATGCTGTCGGTTATTGTCTTACCACACGCTGCATCTGTTTCGTGTCTGAGTTTAGTCGGCTGTGTAAAGCCGATTCATTAAACGTTTAGTCGGCTGTGTAAAGCCGATTCATCAAACGACTCAGGAATATGCGTGTTCTTGTGAGGGCTGTACTCTCAACCCCTCCACACGTTACAGCAATGCAACGTCTATTATGAGCTACATATAGTGCTAGGGGTGCGGGGCAGGTGAACTCTGCAGTCCGTGCAACAGTTTGCGTGCAGGGCAGTGTCCAACGGCAGAGATTAAACTCATCTCAACCGTACTATTGCACAACCGAACAACCACGTCATCCACTTTGAGCCGAGGCTTACAGCTTGATGATTCCATGTGGAACTCGCTCTTGTGAACTTTGGTTCCGCATTATGCTCAGCTGTCAGACCAAATAGCATAAGTGTTGTTCCTGGCCGGACAGGGTCAGAGTCAGCTGATCTTCAGAAGGCTATTAGCTGACACTGTCCTGGTTATGTGACCCGCCACACGCAGAAACAAAAATGTGAAGGCAACCTCTGCCTGGCTCAATTGACTTGCGTACGAGATAGAAATCATATTTCCATAAAGGAACGTCCTTGCCTCTGATGAAAAATAAACCTGATCGTGCTCAGTTTTAATGATTCTTTGTGGAATATGCCATTTAATATTTGACACCACTGAACTTCTAAACAGCATGAATGAGATTACTCAATTTAAAAGAAAAAATATAATAAGGAAATTAATTAAAGATGATCTTTCCCCAAAACGGCTCTTGCAGGCCTGGACTTATTCCATGATAAAGAAACAGACAGCAATATCTTGATCTTGAAGCCGATATATGTTCAGCAGGAACAATCCCACGGGTGTGCTCCGATATGTATTTCCGTTTCAAAACAGGATTTATGGAATACTGTGTATGCTAAGAACACGCTCTACTAGACACACTAACTGGTTAATCAAGACCCAAAAAAGTGATCCAGTATTAGACAGACATTGTCGATCTGCCCAAATATATTTGTTTCAGTCCCACGTCAGTGTTGCTCCGCATAGACGGTCGATGTCTTAAGGACAGATATTGGATGAGTAATGGTCAGACGTCCCGGGGGCTGTGTGCCTAAGCTTCTCCACGCCTTAAAAAGATGAGATAATCCCCTTAGCAATGAGCTACATCAGCTCAAATAAGACTTATGCTTAAGACTTCACTGAGGATGCTATTTTCCCATTTTGGGGGTAAATTATGAGGGGTAACATACAGAAGGACAAATACAAGCCAAACCAATGCAGTGTGAATGCATATATGCCTATGCAGACAAACATGGTGTTGGGGATATAACCACCAGCATATCAGGAGAACCTACTGTGCAGTACGTCAGCCACTGGATAATAAGCAAGAACTCTTGTTAGCACATACAGTATGTGGACTTGGTCATGGATGTTACACTGTGCCATTGCATGAAATCATAAACCGAACGCCGTGTTAATCCGGCCAAATAACCATAGAGCTCAGTGGGTGAGAAATTAAAAGTGACATCCCAGGCAGCCTTAGGAAATAACTAGCATGTTTTTTAATACACAACACTGGGAAAACCTGCAGGGTCTACTCCCCAGCCTCTGATGAGCTAATGCTGCCGAATATTTCAAATGCCTCATTACTTGCATTTTGCAGGAATGAGCGCTACTTTTCCCTACTCTGTAATGAGTCCGGAAGCTCATTCAGCGCAGGGTGCCCGGAATAGAAAGGGCCACTGCCTCCTCTTTCCTCACTCTGCTCCGGCTGCTGATCAGAGGAACACAGAAGCACATCATTATACTTAATCCTCTCGCATGTTTAGGGTTTTTCATGATTGAATGGAATTATGCTCGCTCTCTTTAACCACGCGTTTAACAGACGCGTTTCTTCTGCGAGCCTCGGCGCCGCGCCTAATGGCAGCCTCCCGCCTCGGCCCGAAACAGGCCCGACCAATCAAAGGGCTCTCCGACCAATCAAAAGGCTTCCTGCCGTCGCTAATATGAGGAGCGGTGGCCCGTGCAGGACGCCCCCCGCGGTCTCCGTCCGCCTCGACGACGTCGGGTGCCGCTTCCAGCGAGGCTAAACGGATTAACAAGGTCTCCATTCACGGCATCCCGCCCAATCAAAAGGCTTCCCGCCCTTACACAAGGAGCACTAGACAAAGACCAGCTTGGTAATTGGAATACTTGGAAAAGAGGAGCCCGAACGTGATGTGAGATGAGATGTAACAAACGTGATCGACGCCTCCTGACCACCACACCCCCAACACACCAGCGCCTTCACCATGGGTTTACCCTGCACCCACAAAATGCACAACATTCTGGATTTGTACTGCCAACAGCACTGCAACATGCTTAAATGTAGTTGAGGAGATTGTGTGTGTGTTTCTTGTATGGAAGTGCTACACAAATAAAGTGTATTAATATTATTATTATTATTAGTATTAGTATTTAGTACA
This sequence comes from Typhlichthys subterraneus, assembly GCA_027564835.1. NCBI lineage: Eukaryota > Metazoa > Chordata > Actinopteri > Percopsiformes > Amblyopsidae > Typhlichthys > Typhlichthys subterraneus. The sequence goes on along the minus strand of JAODUH010002973.1, from coordinate 3,288 downwards.
CCCGGGCCATAAGGTTTTAAACAGTACAGTAAAGCTTTAGAGTCGAGTCAAGTCATAACTATTGAAGGTGCTAAGCAAGAATGATGATATTATAGTTTGATATTATAGTCCGACTGGTGAAGTCCAATAGATAAAAACCCAGGGCCACATTAGGATGCAACGATACTAATTCACAAAGTGGATTTTGGGTCTGGTTATACCTGCCTAGCCAAGTGCTGCGGTTTGCTAAAGAACCACAAAAAACGTTGGTACAACAGCTCACAGTTTAACATTCATGAATTCCCCCAAACTGGAAGTTTCCTTTTCACTGGAAAGCCTCCTGCTTGGCGCGTGGGGTCACCAAGCTATACGGATAAAAATAAAAAAAAACATTCAAGAATGTCGCATGGGGATAAGAGGAGCCTTCATAGGCCTCTAAATTCAAGGGATTTGAGCTTCAGAAGATACTGGGGACATAAGAAGATGAAAGACTTTCTTGCTTATTAACCATATTCTACAGTATACTGTATGAAGCCACAGAAACCTCATGTGATCAAACAGAAAAACGGGTGAATGTGCAGCAGCTTGCCGGTGGAGAGAACACTAGTTAGCTTGTCTAATCTCCTTGTCTGTATTGTGCAGTGTATGCATTTCATATTTTAACAATATTTAAACAGCTGTACTAATATATTGGCTGCAGGCTGCAGTTTCTTTGATTCGAAGAAGGGTCATCGTCATCATGAGACAATAGTCCCCAAATCACTAAAGGGCATATCATATTTAAAAACATGAAATAATAGAACATCAAATCAAAATATCTGACAGTTTAGTCTTTCTTTAGAAGTGGCCGATTAAATTAAATTCAATTAAAATATAGCCTACAGCCATGGAAAAAGATGTTTGCTTATATTTTGTTAGTTTTTACTTACATGTGATATATACATTTTTATATTTGAATATATTACATTTTTCTATTTATGTTAACATTTTTCTATTTATACAAGGGCTGGGAGTGAATATAATATTAAAATAAATGAATTAATCGGGCAAATTGCTGTGATGAATCACGATTAATCACATTTTTTTTCTTTTTGTTATTTTATGGACAGTATAGAGGGACAGGAAGCAAATGGGAGAGAGATATCGGGAAGGATCGGGAAAATACATCAGACCAGATTCGAACCCAGGCCCGTATGGTCATAGAGCTAAGCTATTGCTTGCACTACTGTTCTAGCCTGAACATAGCCTATAGTTGTTTGCTGCTATATTAATGTTTAAAATATCATATAGACACATGTTGGAACACTAAAAGAGGAGACCACATATAGCTTCATTATAAAGATAACAGATACACAATGCAAGCAGGTGTTACATCTGCTGCAGGTGTTTAGGAGAGAGCTAGGGAAGCTGTGACGTTGTCACGTAGAGAGACGTAGGATGAAAAGTCTGCACATGTATACATGCTTGGTTATAACACACTAACAATTACATCTTAAAGAATGTAAATGGGCACATTTATATAGCGCTTTTTTCCAAAGTGCTTTACAGTATTTTGTCACACACACACACACACACACCACCAGGAGCAGTTAGGGGTGCTTACAGGTAGGTCAACACCGGGGTTTGAACCCACAACCTTCCGGCTGGGAGGACAACACCCAGACCACTAGACCATCCCGCTATTGCAAACGTATCTGAACCTTAAGGAGCTGGTCTCTGACCTCACAGCAGTATTGTTATCTGACTTGGAGGCAGGCACATCTGGCTGTAGATGTTTTGAATGATTCATATTGCACGTATTTGATCTCTTGATACCTTTGACAAATATTGATGAATATTTTTAATGTATTCTCATTCTTACATGTATTCTACAGTATTCAAACTGTTATGTTTTTATATCTGAAACAATGTTAATTGTGCTGCTGTCTTGGCGAGGACTTTTGTAAACGTGATTACGTGATACGATTTATGGATTGACAATATAACATGTTTAGTGTTTTGAATTCTACCTAAAGTTATTGTCTTATGGGAACAACACAGATGATTGGTGTAAAAAAGCCCTATGACTAGAACCTACCAGCGCAGTAACAATGGAGCTTTTCACCCATGTTTCTACCTGAAATCACAACATGACAACGCCTCTTGATCATCAGAAATGAGTCTGTTCACCTGACAGAACATCCTGCAAGACTGTGTGTGCACTAGCATTAAAACGCACACATAGGGAGCGTGATGTCACTCTCTGCTCAGGACTATTACCCCACTATATCTTTACATAGAAAACAGCTGCTGGCTGTTACATTAATGTTTCACACATCACATAGGGAACCTGTCACATTTGGTGGTTCTTTAGGTCTACGATATCGCTACATTAGATTTACATGTCCTGTCCTGCTGGCTACTCCTGAACTGTAAACAGTCATGGACTCCCCCTTTCATCTGTCCAACCTAGTTACTGTAACTAGGTTGGACAAAACAGCATAGTAGGCTATAACAGGAAAATTATCAGCTGTTATTGGAGGATAGGCAAAAGGGGGCGGGGCTTGGGATCTGTCAATTCTGTTATTCCCAGGCCCCCACACACACACACACACACACACACACAAGTGTGACTTCACAAGACAGCCAAGACACTCCTAGATGGCACTCTTAATGCAGCAGCAGCACTGCAGTCACCAAGGTGACAGATGCTCTTTATTCCTCTGGGTGGCGGCTGACAAGGTCGCTGGGCTGATTGATGCTGGCCTCCAGAGTCCTTCCCTCTGAGCCGCTGCAACACGGACCTCCATTGCAGGCGCCGAGGCCTGTGGAGAGTACGGCTACAGTACCACTTACATCCCCAGGGACCGCCTGGTTTGGCTGTTCCCCTCACAAAGGTAGGATACACCATGCGGCATTCATTCCTTTGTAACTCTGGGCATTTTACTGTGACAGAAATGGCAGCGAAAGAGGAACACTGTTTACCGCAACAACAACAAAAATAAGTTGTTATGCAAATTAATCCTGGCCTGACCATGCAACTGCTCTCGTTTGTGTGGTCACCCCCCCGCCGCACCATGTTTATCTGTGGAGGTAATGTTTGTCCTCTCTCAAAGGTCCCTACTGTACAAATCTGTGTTTCCCCTGCCCTTCCACAAGTGAAGCACTCTGTCGTCGCAATAGATGCTCTGCCCCCCCACCTCCACTTGAGAGGTACAACATAAACTCCCATTAAACCATTACATACTGCTTGATTACAGAGGGGCTGAAAGAGGCAATGAGATCACTTCTCTGAGTGGCTGACAGTATGTGTGTGTGTATATATATATA
>JAODUH010002972.1:0-11665 GCA_027564835.1 Typhlichthys subterraneus | reverse complement strand
CTGTTGAAGAATTAAACTATTGACATAACATCCTATTGTCTAAAGCCTGTCCCTCTGGGGGTTTACACTCACCTGCGTTAAGCGTAACAAAAGAATCACATACTGTAATGTGTGAATGGAAAATATAATAGTGATAGTTGTAGTTCAGACACTAGACAGCAGTTCAGTCAGCATGGGAATATATGACTTTTAAAGTTTTAAAGTTTCAATTGAATAACTATCTGTGTGCCAGGGATTTTAATGTTGAATAAACACCACGTCTCACTCAGTAGACCATGCTAAATCCAATTCCATGTACATACAGTATATTATTGATTCTATACCATCATGAATGCACCAAGACAACAGAGTAATATCCATGCATGTCTGGATGAATTATTGCATTCGATATCAATAGGCTTTGTGTGACATGAAAACATTCCTCAACACCATCATATATTAAAACCATTCATTACGCTTGTCATTACCTGCCTGTTACCGGGTCTAATGTGGCCTTTGGTTGCATATTAAATCCCCATAGCCAACTTAAAGATACAGTATTGATAATGATAATTAGCCAGGATGATTAGTTTCGTAACGTTGGCTTGGAGTTGAGCAGTTCAGAGGAAAGGGGTTCACGACAAATATCAAGCCTAACATAGAGTTCAAATGTCCCACGGCTGCATTACAGGTGGCATTGAAAGGGTCTAAAGATAGAGCCCTGAAGTCTGCAGACTGGAGGAAATTAAACCTGCATCAGATGGCATCAAAGTGCATCAAAAAAGAATTGGTTGTAGACAGTATGTCTGTCCAGAATGCTCACCCTCTATGAGACAAGATGTCTCAGTGTCCAGGCTTCAAGTGAAGCAAAAGTAAGTAAGTAGATAAAGTATATTTATATAGCGTTTTTCACAGACAATAGTCACAAAGTGCCTTACAGTTGCAATAATAGAAAAACGGTGAAGAAACACATTCAGTGGACAATAAGAAAAGGTACAATACACAATAAAATACATAATAATAATACAATAAATAATAAAAGTAAATAAAACAGACATTCTTAAGTATGTTTAATTATGTTACACTTCATTTTATTTGCAAGGAGTTGGAGTTTTTGGTAACGACTTTTGGGCTGTAGCAAAGATTGCATATGGTCGCCTTTATCTGTCTTCTGCTCTCACAAGCTTGTAACCCTATGCTGCCTAAGAAGCCTGCCCAGAAGCACATTATTTGGCATTCAGCGCTGAACATACTGATTGTGAAATAGTTTCAAAGACATGAGGATGATGTGTGTGTGTGTGTGTGTGTGGGGGGGGCTGTGAAGCAATGCTGCTTCACTGCCCCCCCCCTTGCGTGTTTGTGGTTTAGACGAGAGTGAGTGACATGGGAGTGGATTTTCAAACCTCTCCCCTCCCACTCCCACAAAATAAATTACAGTCCCATCCCAATCCAACTGACTTTTTTTTTCTCTCCTGTCCCAATCCTGTGATTAATAATTATTTTGTTTCCCATCCCGCAGGAATCCTGCAGGATTCCCGTGACCAGAGGGAATCCTGAAAGAAATGGTCAGTCTCTTGGTTATTGTGTGGTTTGTGTGCGTGCACTAATCTCTGTTTTGTGCACCCTAACATCTGGTCTAAAACGGACATTCGTACTTGAGTGCGTAACTGTTCCAAAACAACCAAACCGTGGTTTACTAAGATAATAAGGGTCCTGGGATAAGTGGGTACAGGAATGGAGTTTATTGTACATAGAAGAAAAACATACTGCACAGCTTCATTTGAGCTAATAAAAACTGAGACAATGAGCCCAACAAATCCACATGATTATTGCAGACCACGATATCAGCACTGGCTTTCTTCCTTGGGTGTTGTTGGTGCTGCATACATTATCAGCAGGTCTCCTTCATCACATCAAGAGTGGACAAATGCTTTTGATATTCTATCAAGAGCTGCTGGTGACAATGCCAGATTAAAAAGTCACATTCTTCTTTGTAAGCAAATAACATGTCAGGAACTGAAATCCCCCAACACATTTATTTCCAATTAACGAACCTCCATGTGTACCCAAATTGTTTCATTTACAAACTGGTGCGGTGCACATTTATTATTGCAATATGAAACCAGCTGAAATAAAATGATAACCAAACTCTGTTGTGGACTTGGCACACAAAATAGGTGTGAAAGCAAATGAGTTAAACCACCAAACAAAGTGGAAAGTTCCTTAAGTTTAGATCTTTTAGAAGTGTGAAATACCCAGACTTCCATAAAATAAGGGGCAAATTAAGCAGGGTAACTTTTACTGTAAATGTATTGCATGAAAGGACTCTACACAACAATAGAGCACAGCACTGTAGCACTGTGACAGTGAGGTGAAGCTAGAAGCAAGCATATTGTGTTTGGTAAGTAACCATTTTAATAAAGTCTCTGGAATAAGTATACTACATGTATCCTCAAAATAACTCCAATTTGTGAGGAAAACATTGAATGAGTATGTGCTTACAGTGCCGTAGACATCATTACTTGACATTTTCCTCTCTTGGCAGATGCTAGCATGCAGGAATAATGGATTGGGGCTAAATAAAATACATTATAAAATAACAGTGCTGAATTTAAAATTAGTGTCAATGTCCAGCCCATAACGTATATGGTTGTGCTCACAACATTCAATAACCTGCTGTAAAGACTTTGTCAATTGAACAATAAAACATTCTTTTAAACAAAAATCCTTCCTCTATAGGAAACAATTATCTTTAAAAGTCTTCCAAAATGAACAATGTGAGGTACTGTATTTGCAGTGTTGCAAAAACAATAGTGTCTGGGATTGCCTATTATGATATCAAATATTTGTTTTCATACATTTTACAGTAACTTGATATAAATCTGAAGGTTCAACATACATGTTATTACAAGTGACATTATTACATATTAGGTTTGTTGTCTGTTATTGTTATTGTAAACGTAAGTTTTTGACTCAACCTACGCCTGGTTCCTGCCCGTTGATCACACCGTTACACCAACAGTAGCTCCTTAAATAGGAACATTAACAAAGTGGCAAACACCACACGATTAGTATTCTCAATCTAAATTGAGCGCCATGGTGGCAAAGTGGAATATATAGCTAAATGTTAAAGGTAAAGTAAGCTATTGCAAGCTAAGTGTAAGCTAATAAACTTTTTGTAAATTTCTCCTCGCATTTTGTTAACGTTCTCTGTACGTGTTGAAAAAAAGAATATGATACTTCTACAAAGCCCTGGCTCCGTAAATTGGAACATCAACAAAGTGGAGAACACCGCTCGTATCAACAAGGCCGTAGCACTACGCTTTGCTTCACAATGCATTTCAACATGTGGTCCGCTGCCGTAATTTGAGAATTACTTTAAAGTAAGAGATGTCATTCACCAGCCATGCTGTTTTGTACAAGACAGATGAGAAAGCTAAACGTGGTATGCAACAGTAGCTTGTTTGTCCAACAGTGTTTTCAAATTACTCGCATACACAGTTTGGTGTAGTCTCGCGAGACCATCTTGATATGGCAAGCTTCAGTTTAATTTTGCCATGAGAATCAGTCTGAAAAGCCTTGGAATCATTTTGAATGTGTCCACGTAACAACTGAACTTTCCAATTGCGTCGTGTTTATATCTATACGGGCATGGTTTTCCAATCAGCTTCGTGTTTATAGCTACACGGGCGTGGTTTAGATGTGTCGACCATGGTGCCGACAGCGAAAATTACCAGATGGTTCATCAATCAACTGCCAAGTAAGTTTTTTGAAAGTTCAGCCATTCACAAACAGTTTCAATGTACGGCTCCCCAGATGGACTTGTGACAGCAATTCCTCTGGCATGTCAGATTAGGTTTGGTGTGCGGTTTAGATGTCAACTTTAAGAGACTGCCGAGCCTCTGCTGTGAAACTTGATTGAAGTGTTGAAAATAAGTTTTGAAGTTGCCAAGAATCATGTACAGTTTGTATTTCTTTGGAAGCTGTAGCCTACAGATCCAATGAAAAAGAGAAGGACACATTGCTAAGAAACGCATTGCTAAGAAACACATTGAGTATAACCTTGGGACTTCTACCAGCAAGCTAATGTGGATGTGTTTGTCTGTGTGTGTCTTGGTGTATGTGTGTAAAGGTTTGCTGTGAGTGCTTTGTTTCCTTGAATGTGTGTTCGACCAGCACTCCAACAGCTTGTATTGATAGTTCAAAAATTGTCGTTTTCAAAAGATGGCCCCAAAAAAAAAGGAGAAAAAAAATTATGTCTACAGAAACAAATAATCAGGCGCATCGGTGCATCATACAATATGCTTATCCTGGATGGGCAATTTTCTACATGCCTAATACAATTATATGGGAAAATGTTTTCACTCTTTCCTTAATCTTTGGGGAAAAAGTGACACTTTGGGCACTTAATAAATGTTTTCATCACGATACTGTAGATTTGAAGCTCAACAATAACCCACTTAAAACACCACATCGGTAAAAGTGAATACTTCTTTCTTTTACAATACACCCAGGGAGGACAGACACCAGTGTTAACAATGTAAACTGCTGACAGGTGTAAATTATCCTTCCTCCAACAAGATACGGGACCTTGTAGCAGCAAATAATGTAATAACATCCAATAATTTAATATCACCCAATAATTTAATAACATCCAATAATGTCATATTTTATATCTGAGGCTGTACAGCACCCGTGCGTGCGTACGAGGGGGTCTTGGTAATTCCTACAGTGACACAAGGGGAGATAACCATCCATGAAAGACGTGCTGATGACTAGTAACTGCTACTGGAATAAACATCTGGCACTTCCACCACTGGATTAGCATGGTGCTATACACATGGTGCTGACATTCTGACATAGCATAAAGGATAAGGGAAATGCCTTTTTTCTCTTATTTTTTTTAATCATTTCATGCATCTGTTTACATTTTTCTTACATTTCTTCAATCTGATTCCTTTAACCATTTTTATAATTGTCTGTATTTCTGTATTTGTTTATGGGACTGCCAATAATATATATACCACCAATGATGTAATAACTGCCAATAATGTGTATAATAACTGCTAATAATGTAATACTTTTTAATTCCTAAAAGTCAACAGTGTAATTACTTACTAATAATGTACTGTAAGAAAATACTTGAAGAATACCGTAATAACTTTTTTCCCATAATATAATACATAATTGGCTGGGCATTGCATTATGGGCAATAACATGTTTTAATTGGAGCCAATAATATAGTTATGTAAAAGTTTTATTTATTAAGTCTACTTCCATAACGCTTACACTTACTGTTACTTCTTTCAAATAACTGCTCAAAAACATGACAAATCTGAATCAATCCAATTATTGGTTCAGAATATATTGGTAAATTATACATAACTTACTTATTAAATTAAATTAAACTTATTAAAAGTAATTATGTTATTAGCAGCTAGACCCTACATCTAGGGGAGTATGGTCTCTTCTCTTGAAGGTGGAGTCAGTCATGGAGAAAGTTTGTTGAATTTTGAACGCAAAAAAGAGAAGAAAGAATGCCATATTGGATGCTCCTCAGAAGCTCCGCCCCACACATTGGAAATGCATTGCCAAGGCTGGGATAGTGTTGATGTGTCTGAACCATTTGAGCATTACTTCAAAGGTCCACATGCTGCTGGCTTACAGTCAGCTGCAACTCAGCTGACTCACCGTAATCTATTCATTGGACCTTCCTTTAAAATAGTACTCTATTCCACTGTAGCGCTTGTCTTCTGTGTACAGTATGTGTTGTTATGTTGTCTTCTGTATATGTGTTACCATATTGCATATGATCCTGTTTGCTGCAGGCCTGTTTGGGAGGTTAATGATTGAGAGTGAAGGAGATATTCCATTAATTTGACAAAAGGTTACAATCTGTAACTACAACTTTCATTCAGACATGCCTGCTATGCTTATATTATATTTGAGTGTTTAATAAGCATTTTGTTTAGTTTAAAAATGTTTTTTTTTAATGCATTTCATTTTAGCAAACTTCGTTTTTACATTTGAAAACAGTCCCAGAAGAAATCAAATCATCAAAAAATGTGTATTCCTGTAATGGTAACTGTAATAGATTCTAGCTACTGCTTTTTTTTGTAACTGATTACATGTAATCAGCTACTTCCCAACCCAAAGACAACAGCTAACAGACACACATTATTTTTCTCTGACTCTACCTTTGAGACTGATTTGTCATTTCCACCATAGCATTGAGAAGGGATTGAGAGATGTTCCAGATGTTAAAGTTTTCCCATATATGGGAATTGACCATGCTTATTTGAAGCAGATGGAGTTAAACACTGCCAGATCGTCCTACAAACAGTTGGTAGTTGCCTAGCACTGGTCTCACAGAGCATTGCATCAATCGCCCAATCACTGAGCTAAGAAATTTTTATATAAAAAATATATTTTTTTGATTGAGTTCGTTGCATTTCTTCATACTTCATCATCTTTATTTACTGAGTTATACATAAACCACATGAAAAACAAACACCAGCCATTTTGTTAAATGAGACAAGATATATTATAGATATTTTTCATTTGTGTTTATGATGTTGGCTGTAACTGCAGCTATGCAAGCTACTGTATGAGTAATATATCGCTCAGTGTTACTCTATATTCAGGTCTATGACCATTACTGTAAATCATCCTTCTGTGTAATTTAATTATACAGGAGAGTCTTGTTCTTTTCTGTTACATTTGATACGGATCTGCAGTATAACGTGACCACCGGTTCTTATCTTGAGATACTGTGCATTTGGACAAAGGTGTTATTTGTTTCATAAGACAGCGACAGATAGATTAAACACACTATTGTAGCAACGCTGTTCTGTAATATCTTAGAGCATCGGTACAGTACAGTAGCTTGTCTTTTTGTAGCAAACGCCTACAGTAGGGCATACTACTTTTACTGCTTGATACCGCTGTCAAAGCATTTAAAAAAACACTGTAGAAATAATGGAAGACATAATTAGATGGTGCATTCTAATTGTATTCAGTGTGAACAATCATTACCACCAGCTAAAACTATGGAACATATTAGTATACTATATATAGTATCTGAAGAGTCCTGCTCTATCTATGTTAGTGCCGTGGCTCTGACAGTGAGTCTTAGCCCACAGGAATGCTTTTAGAGATTGTTCATCGAAGAGGAACGACAGTTTTATTACTTGAGAGTTTTGGATGGTGGGCAGGAATGGGGAAGGTGTTCCTCCTCCATCAGTTGATCCTAGTGTGCTGGGGTTTGTCATGGCAACATAGTTGACCTATTCACTGTCCCACACATCTTTGAATGGTATAATGTTCTTGACGAGTCTTAGAGAAACTGGAGCAATGGTCAGTCTGAATGAGAGTCCATCTGGAAAAAAGTAGCAATTAGCTATTTAAAATAGCATTATTTATTAGATGTCTATATTTGGGTTCACTACTTTAACCAAAAATGTAGCTAATTGTTGAAAAATTGCTCATTTAAAAACAAAAAATGTAATAGACATGGAGTTTTTGCAACTGAACTCTTCAAATGCATACTCAAAAACATCTTACAATTGACAATAAGTGATGAAGACAGTCGGTATCGTCTTCATCAATATAAAATAAGGTGTAGTCAGTGCTTGTAAGCAAATATACTTTGTCAAATTCAGCGTATATCTCCTGACGCTCTGCTAGCTTCCCATAACCCAATGTTTCAACACAGCCCTGTCTCTGTAAATAGGAACACGTACAAAGTGGTGCAGCCCGCACCACACCGTATCCCAGCCTGTGATGCAAGCAAATCAACAACAGTGTCGGATATTTTTTTATTTTGGGCATTTGAGTTGTACTGTACAGTACTCAAATGATGTATATATACATGAAAGCTCATGGTTATATTTGTGAAATTGTGAATACAAGGAAGCAACACATTTCACAATGATTTTAGCAGTTGGGTTTCTGCTGTAAAGTACTGAATCTGTCTTTACAGTGTTGTGCCTGCTAAGGATCCATATGAACAGTGCCAACATCCTCCACTGTACTGTGTCATCATACTGCACAAATACATGATTTCATGCATAATCCTTTCTGAAGAGACTAGAAGCAGTAGCAGTCAAGTAATACTTATCCTCAGCTCAGTGATTTCAATATAGAGTCAAATTAAAATTAATACAATTATTTTGTCACAGTTGAATGAAATAATTTTGTCCATATGTTGCCTTGAACAGTATAGTCGTAGTGTAGCAGACTAATAGTACATAGGCCACCGTAGCATTTTGGAATGAATTGCCTCGCTCAAGGCTTGCCAAGGGTGCCACTGGTTCCGTTAAGGCTGGATTGCGCTGATTCTTCTTGAGAAACGTTTTGTGAATGACGTTTACTTTTGCTCACAAGCCAGGAAATAGAGGTTTTCCAGTGGAGCCCATTTCAAAGCATTCACACTATATACACTCAATCATCAGCCTCGGGCAGCCCTATGACACAATCATTATTACACACACACACGCACGCACACACACACACACACAATATCCAAATCTGCCCATATCATACAATGGACACTGTGATCTGATTCAGGTCGACAGACAGTCAGTGAGGTTGAACCCAATGAGTAGTCAAGGAGACAGACAAGCTTTAGAGAGAGAGAGAGAGGGGGGGGGGGGGAGAGAGAGAGAGAGGTGAGGTGGGACCCAAGAAAATGGTGCCTATAACGGTGATGTAGAACAGGAAATGCACAGATAGAGAAAAAGGAAGAAAACTTAACAAGGGAGTGAAACAGGCGGAAACGATTAGCTCAGCCAGACAAAATTAAATTCCATCCCAGAGAGAGAGAGAGAGGTCGAGACACAGGCCAGATTGTAGGGGTCCAGATAGCAGTTTGTCTTCGGCAGACAATAGAATGTAATTATTAAGGCATAATGATCGCTGTATCTGACAAGGTTTGACAAGGCTATAAATTCTTTAAAAGACAAAGCTTGCAGAGCCAACTGTAACTGTTACGGTGTTTGACAAATGAAAGGCGCCAGTTAGAATTGGCCTAGAAGCCCCCAAACAAAGACATATATTAACAATCCACTTTGATTCCTGTGTGCCAAACTCACATTTGTTGTAGAAATTCAAGATCATTTTAACTTTTCCTATTTTCTCTTTACCTTCCATTTCTGTTGTTTTGAAGCAACGCCATATATTTGGTTGATGTACATCTTCCTGGAACTATTCAATCTACATTAAAATTAAATGTATGTAACATATTTACATCACCAGTACATGAAAATGATAATTCTGCATTCCAATCAATTTGTATATATTTTATACACCTACTGCATTTTTCCACACAATGTAACTCAATGTGCTTTATACATTTGTGTTACAGTATACATTTCAATATTGGTAAAACACGATTATAGCACACACCAGCAGTGGCCTATACTACCAAGGAAGGTAACTGGCTCATCCAGGTAACTTCTGGAGTAACTTTGCGATGTCGGGTGTAACTTGCTGAGTAACCTATACTACAAAAGGTGAAGAGGTTTTGCACGAGGTATGCTGTCATGGCAATGTACGCTGCATCTCTAAAGTGCTCCAAGCAGTTTATCTCCGTGGTTAACTCATCTCTTACCCTATAAGCACTGCGCCTCCGCTCACCTCTGAGTTGTGAGCTGCTTTATCCAAAGATCCGGCCTATACCGCAAATTGATAATTTATTTTAGATGATATTATGCCTATAGCAGAGCAGTGCTGGGTTATTAAAATACATATTAATACATTTAATATTTCTAGCATAGGAGCTGCACACCATTTTATGTCCTACACAGTTACACAATATATAAATGTGTGTCATCAAATCATAGAAGTTTTAGTAATTGCTTTAATAAAGGCCTATATTATTTTGTTAGGCTAAATAAAATGTAATTTACCTATTAACATATGACAAAATTATAGGCCCTATCGTATATAAAAGGTTTCTTTGCATTCCTTGTCCACCCCGTGATAATGAAGAATCAGTCATTTGTGAAATCATATTTTAATAGTCAACATCAGGGTAAGGGACTCCATGCACACGAGAAAGGCTACTGTACGCATTTGTTGGGTTCCCCGGACATTAAGCACTCTAATAGGCTTTCTGTGTGTTCTCAGGTAACTGGCAAAAGCCTATAAGTATAAAAATGCATAATTTTAATATGCGAACACAGGGCAGACAGGAGGAGCATGTACCTTTTCACAAAAACGCTGCCTGTGTGCTTTTAATGTGAAAGAGCACGCGTGCCTTTAATGTGAAAGAGCACATGTGCCTTTAATGTGAAAGAGCACGTGTGCTTTTAATGTGAAAGAGCACGTGTGCCTTTAATGTGAAAGAGCACGTGTGCTTTTAATGTGAAAGGGCACGTGTGCCTTTAATGTGAAAGAGCACGTGTGCTTTTAATGTGAAATAGCTGAAACTCAAATGAAGTTAACACTGACTTAGTCTTGCTGAGCCAGCTTTTACATACATAGTCTGGGACACATCGCTGGATAACTGCGTCAGTACCCGCCTACTTGACAAGCAAGGTGTTTTGATTGACATTCACGACGACCAACTACGTAACTCAAAGACCAAATCTGACATTAAACTTACAATGAGGAAAACTTAACCACAGGACTCTCTGTTTACAGATATTGTACATCTGAAAAATTAGTAAGCTACGGTTACTGATTAAAATAAATTGAACATTTAAAAAAAGTAAATAAAGCACTGTGCTATCATTGCACCGGATATTACGTAGAGACATACTTGTGAGTGACAATGCTAACAGCCAATGGACATCGACAGTCTTACTTCCCGAAAGTCAGAGTCCCATGTAGAGCTTACAAAGACATACATGTTCAGTCATTGAGCACAGAATTGTTTATGTTACATAGTGCTATTGAACGGAAAAGGCTGAGACTAACACCGACTCAACTAACCAACATCTTACACCAATTCCGTCACGCAGAGTTTGTCAACCCTGATTTTCCCTGATAACCCAGAGTTAACTCGGGTAGGTTGAACTCTATTCGTAGTATAGTCCACTGGAAGATAAAACAAACAAACAATCACATAAACACCAGTATATACTGTACATTATAAAACATGGAACATTATTCAAAGCTGTTGCAATGCAAAAAGCCAGTACAAAATTATTTTACAGAAAATTCTCTTAGAAAATTCTCTTAAAATTTTTTAAAAGCCAATTTTCTCTTAAATATAGGAGTCTTAAAACAAACTGTAAATTGTAAATAGTTTGTTTCACTGCAGACAAAGAATGTTTTCTGATAGTTTGTTTGTATATTTCTCAGTAGATGTGACAACAGGGCACAGACCTACAGCATGCAGTTTGCCTTCTTCTACGCCGTATAAAGGAACGTTGCCACCAGAGCACAGCACAAAGGGCCAGGGCCGCATCGAGCTGCGCCTCGCCTCGCCTTGAACTTCAGCGGGGTCGCATGCATTAAAGGTCACGGCAGCGGGGTCGAGGGGCGGTGAATGGAAAGATGGCCGCCTGCGGAGGACCAACGGCGAGATTAAAAACCAAAAAAAGAACTGTGCGGCGGTGAGACGTCCAGGGAAAACGACGCCTCGGGGGGGGCGAACTGAAGCGGACAGAGCAAGGAAAATAAAATTGCACTGAGGGAGGAAGGGGGGGGGGGGGGGGTCAGTGCGAAGGAAGAAAGGATC